>OMPJ01034518.1:0-22583 GCA_900312935.1 Carapus acus | reverse complement strand
CCTGCTGCTGACCTGCTCTATGGAGATGGAGATTTCAAGTTCCAACAGGACTTGGCGCCTGCACACAGCGCAAAATCTACCCGTGCCTGGTTTACGGACCATGGTATTTCTGTTCTAAATTGGCCCGCCAACTCCCCTGACCTTAGCCCCATAGAAAATCTGTGGGGTATTGTGAAAAGGAAGATGCAGAATGCCAGACCCAAAAACGCAGAAGAGTTGAAGGCCACTATCAGAGCAACTGGGCTCTCATAACACCTGAGCAGTGCCAGAAACTCATCGACTCCATGCCACGCCGCATTAACGCAGTAATTGAGGCAAAAGGAGCTCCAACCAAGTATTGAGTATTGTACATGCTCATATTTTTCATTTTCATACTTTTCAGTTGGCCAACATTTCTAAAAATCCCTTTTTTGTATTAGCCTTAAGTAATATTCTAATTTTGTGACACACGGAATTTTGGATTTTCATTTGTTGCCACTTCAAATCATCAAAATTAAATGAAATAAACATTTGAATGCATCAGTCTGTGTGCAATGAATAAATATAATGTACAAGTTACACCTTTTGAATGCAATTACTGAAATAAATCAAGTTTTTCAAAATATTCTAATTTACTGGCTTTTACCTGTAGATCATGATAGAGTATGATTAATCATTATCATTACACGGCTTGTGTGAATGCTCGGTTCCGATTGTCCGTTATTGGTCACGTGAGCGGTCATTATTTACAAATAATGACCGCTCGACTATCAATAACGGACCGATGCGAAATCAAAGACTCAGAGTTGAACCTGCTGCATACATATCAATCCGCACCAAAGCATTGAGTTCCACTCTGGATTGTTTACGTACTGTTGCCCGCGTCACGCTACGTCACGGAACAAACATGAGCAATCTAAAAATTATTTTCAGCATATTAGGGAAGTATGAAACTTTTGATGCGTGGGGAAGTATGATTCGTGTACTTCAAGCGGCGGCTACAAACACACGTCGGTAGAAGTGACTGAAGCGCGAATGTAAAAGTTCCCAAAGATGTCCCATTTGCCTCGTCCAACTCTACCTTCAATGGAAATATTGCGTTTTATGTCAATACTGAATTGAGTAGGCCGATGAGTCCTTGTTTTATCCATTCAAATGATTCACAGACAGCAGAGTACCTGTAGCCGTTGCGGCACTATTTTCTTGCACAGACGAAAGTATCGTAGCCTACACTATTGTGGAAAAATTAAAGCAGGTACCCCCACTGGGGGTGGGGATGGGGCACCTCACGGTGATTATCAAGCAACAATGACCTCTGACGTGTACACAATCCCGTTAACGTTAAGTTAATGATGTATAACTTAAGCCAAACTGAGCAAATTTGTTATTTCAGAGGAGCGTATCAAACTGGTAGTCCTTCATATGACTCAGTGCCCAGGTTGGTGACCGCTCCTACGTATGCTTCCTCTAGGTCACATGTATCAAACTCAAGGTCCTGGGGCCAAATGCGGCCCACAAACGCTTGAATTAACATCTGACCCTTGAGGGCCCAGCCATGCAAATGTGGCCCTCAGTGAAAATGAGTCTGACACCGCTACCTCTAGGTGGTATCATAAGAAAACACTATCAACTTCCATTACTTTGCTGACGATCCACAACTGTATCTATCAGTGAATCCAGAGGAAACCAACCATCTGGCTAAACTTCAGGCTTGTCTTGGGGACATAAAAACGTGGATGACCTGTAACTTTCTGTTGCTCAACACAGATAAAGCTGAAGTTATTGTTGTTGGTACTAGGGCATCTAGGAAACTCATTGTGCAATGATATTGCTACTTTGGATGTCTTTACCTTGGCCTCCAGCAAAAAGTCTGGGAGTTATCTTCCATCAAGATCTGTCACTGAATGCTCACACTAAACAAATGTCAAGAACTGCCTCTTCCACTTGGATGATATTGCTAAGGTTAAGCACACGCAGTCAATGAAGGTTGCTGAAAAACTAATGAATGCTTTTGTTACCTCCAGGCTAGATTGCTATAATTCTTTACTAGCAGGCTGTAGCAACCCCACACTGAAGCCTCTCCATCTGGTTCAGAATGCTGCAGCATGTATATTGACAAGAGCGAAGAAAAGAGGCCACATCTCCCCAGTGTTAGCTTCGCTGCACTGGCTGCGTCTAAAATCGCGAATAGAGTTTGAAATTCTTCTTCTAACCTGCAAGGCGCTCAATATTCAGGAACCATCGTACCTTTAAGAGCTGATTGTGATTTATCATCCAACCCAGGCTCCGATCTGAGAACGCAGGGTTAATAGTGGTTCCTAAAAACTGTAAGAGTAGAATGGGGGCAGGGCCTTTAACAATCAGACTTCTCGCCTGTGGAACCATCTTCCAGCTTCATTTCGGGGGGCGGACACCCTTACTACTTTTAATAGTGGGCTGATAACTTTCCAAAAATTTGCGTCCAGAACTAGATGACGCAATGAGCTTTTCTCTCCTCCTCCTCTCTCTCCCCTCCCTCTCTGCATCACTTGAATCCATCCCTCACCTGCATCCATGTCTCATAAGTGCACATTATTAATTGCCTTCTTTTCTGGAGTCTCTGTCTTGTACTTAATTAACCCGCAGCCCAAACCTCCAAACATCCAGGTCCTGCGCCAGATAGGCATGCTGTGCATCTACTGCTGCGCATCCTTACACCAGTGCATCCCTTGAGATAACGTCTGTTGTGATTTGACGTAATACAAATAAAAATAACTCGACTTCACAACGATAGATGCACAATAACATCTAGTGTAATCTCAAGTAATGGTATCAGGTCATCCAAAACAAAGGTCTGTGAAAATATCAGCATGCTCTATTTCGTCTCTATTTCTCACGACTGACCAAACTACACATTACTTTATGTTTATACTTTTAAAAATCAGCAAAAGCAGCACGAACAGTGAGAGGAGACTCGAGATAGAGATCTGCCTGCAGCAGCCATAATAGAATATGATAAGCTTACATAAGTCATTGACCAGGAACATGGAACAATAAAACATTCTTTTTTTCTTTTCTTTGCTTTTTTTTCCACTTCATCAATTAGCAAGACTCTATGTTTACACAAATCTATCTATCACAGAAAATGAATATAAGTTCAATTACTCCTTATTGTATTTGTATTGTTATTGTATTGCACCTTTTTACTATGCAATGACAACAGGATTCGCCGATGAAATTTCATACATTGCAAGAACAACAAAAGAAGGACATTTGCGTTATGATACCGCTGGCTTTTCCAGAATGAGCAGAAGTGAGAAAATTCTAACTTTGCATGATTCTTTTGAAAACTATGCACCATAGACAAAAAGCAGTGGGCTGATATTCAATTCAATTCAATTTAATTTGTATGTGCCACAAAATGTACGGACCTGCTGGATGAAGCAGACTTGCCTCAACTTTATGTGGAATCCGTGGTGGCACTTTTAAACTGGCACGAATCTGGTAGAATCTAGAAAAACAAAAGGATAGAGATTGAATAAATTGAGGGCAACAAAAACTAGCTTTGTTAAAAGTTAGCTTTGGGAGGTACAGTGCAAGCTTTGAAACACAGAGGGTTAATAAAACTGCAGGATAATTTCTGTATCTTGTTAAACAACTCTGCACGTTTAATTAATGAGTAATGAAAACTTTCGTTTGCTGTTGCTCACAGAGTAAACCTTTGCTCCGTCTGCTCCAATGAGCCCAGAGAAGCAGAAATATTAGCCTCTAACAGTTAAGTGTCACTACTTCACTACTCAAGTGCTGTGTCATTAAAACGCTACATGTAATTGTGGTCAGCTAGAAACAGGTGAACACTCCAAAATAAAATGGTGTCAATAAAGCAATGAGGAAAACGTAACAATATCATATGCATCACAATACATAGTTATGGCTCTCTTTTAGCTATCATTACCATTGCATTCTCAACATTTATCTCAAGTCAGGCTGACTTCCTTCCCCTCCCCAAGGACCACTTAAGGTGCCTGCAAGGCATGTTCTGTGGGGCATGCTCTTAACTCATTCCAGAATAATAACCAATGACCAGTCTCTTCACATAGTACATCCTACCACTATCATTATCATTATCATCATTATTATTATTATTATTATATCATTATTATTATTATCATAATACACTGATCTGAGCAGATTTATTATTTAAGAAGTCAGTCTCAGGTTATTCCATCATCTGATGACTGGACCTATTTCAGTGGCACAACACAAGTGAAATGTTGCGAGAATGGAATGTTGTAACATTTTTATAGATCCAACTGCTGATGTACATTCTGATGTTATGTATCTATCTGGTAGTTTCAAGACAGTTAGCAGATAGCTCAGCAAGCAAACCAGATCCAGCATCTGTCACATTTGATCAAAACGTCAGACAAACAAATAAGTGAATAATGGATCTCTGTTACAAAAATGTAAGTTCCTGTCCAAGTTTTGTGTCGTTTTGTCAAATGCAATATAGGAAATACCCCTTATTCCAAAATTACTTTACTACTCCGATTACATTTTTGTAAGAGAGATCCATAACCTTGCATGACATTAAGAAAGAAAATTCCATGGGGATAGCTGAGGCATTAACGGATTGTTGCTCTCTGGCTTTGATTCTTGAACTTACATACCAGACACCTTGAGTAATTACTGGTCTGATATGTCCCATCATGTTTGATGTGGCATTTAGCAATGGCAGAAACAAAGAATGTTTCCAGTGTGTTACACATATCTCTCTGACAATTGCATGGACACGGCTGTAATAATGATATGACCACATACAAGTCAAAACAAGTCCAGGATAACCACAGGGCTAAATCAACTCACTGACATCAGCTTAATGGAAAATAAAAATACGGGATCCACTAAAATAAACCTGTGCAGTACATGCGGATTAAGCATTTCACTGAATTAAAACTGCATGTCATTCATGTTACTTCTATTATTGTTTAAACAAAGACGACAAACTCAAGGGCTGTATAAAGGTAAAAATATTTCTACATTAGTTTGTGTAGGATCCTCCCACACACTCATTGAACAACACAACCACAACCAAGCAGGCATTCTATCAATGAACGAATTTACCATGAATGTGTGAACATAAAAACAACGGCCGATTGATGTGCATTATGTCAGCCTGGAGGGCAAACAAAGATTTTTTTAGCCCTATGCTAACAGTGCTGTACTCACCCTCTTTGGAAAAGGTCTACATTGTAGAACTTGTGAAGCTCCACCGAAAACTCCACAGTCACCTGGACTTCAGCCATCTTGTCGCCTACAGGCAGAATTGCCTTACATCATCGAGGACACACTGGTAGGCCTGCAAGTCACAAATAATGATATTGCTCAATTTGATTTTACATTTAAAACTGGAAGAGTAAGCATGTTGATAAGATGAGAGCAGTTCTTCCCCACTGACAGCAGACTAGCCCAGTGAACGATCATGCAAACCCTGAGTCACAGGTTTTATTGTTGTTTCAGGCTTCAGAATCATCATTTTTCCACGAGCACATGAGCAATATTAGACATTATAGCATTATATATAATACAAACGTATCATAAATAAATATTAATCTAAATTAATTGATGATAAATATTAATCAATTTAAGCGGTTAATTAACTTAATCATTATACTTACAATTAATCAGTCTTAAAATCAAAGTAGATATTGTGCATTGGTGAATGAATGATTGCTCAACAAAAATACATCAAATTTAACTATGGATGTTAAAGAAAGATGAGCACTGAACAACATGAAGAGTTTTATTTTGAAGGAGGGGGCAGGCAGCTACAATTAACCGACCACCACAAATTTATATCTAATGAAGTCCTGAGGGATTACGATGTGTGATGTGGGATTATGATGCCATTTCATCACCTTCTCTTGGCAAGAACAAGTTCACACCATCAAAGAGGTGGCATACAGGCGGGCAGTTTGCATGGAAAAGTATTTTACATTTTAAACCATCTGCCTACACTTCTTTAGCACAAGCATAATTCAAGGTGCTGCCATGCCCGTTACAAGTGGTGGAGAGTCTGGTGAATGCAATAGCATGCAAGTGACATAAACACAATCAACAAAACCTCCTTTTACATTTTCTTGATCAACTGATCAATGTATCTACCTACCTACCTGCATACCTTCACACAGTTTAAACATTTGTGCCGTTTTTTCATTTCAAAAACTGAGTGTACTGATGGCTTTAGGGCACATTACTCAACTATAAACCAAATTTGGTACAGGAATGAACATGTTTACTTCCACACAGAATGGAGCACACTGTGGCCTTTTGTGTCCGTTCTTGTCTGTTGATTGAACAAATGTTTGCTCAACAACAGCTGCAACAGCAAAACAAATTTTCTGGCATTTAGCCTTTGTGGACATCAGTCAGCGCATCAGATTTTGTGCATCAGTGACGTTGTTTTGCTGTTGTTCTGCATCCACTTGAATCCATGGTGTCATATGACCTGCTGACCTTAATTAACATTGTCATTATCACGATGTAGCCTTGACTTGTCCTAAAGGCTTTTACGATATAAGTTACAAGCCTTGAAGAAAGGCAAGCTTGAACATTGTAACTTGTTCTTCAACTTTCTCCAATCTCCACCCAATGCCTGCAGAATTGTCAATCTCCGTTAACTTCAGGGTAAATGGGCCTTGTAAATCCTCGAGGAATGAGTGAAAAATATGACAGTGGCCTCTGAATTATCTTTGTGGCAAGTACTGCATTATAAGTGAACACTGTCACAAGATGGAAACTGTCTGATGCCACATATGAAGACATTAACTTGATGAAGTTCAATAACAGGCTTACAATTACTGAGATACAGCTGTGGTGCTTGACAGCAATCGGTTAATGAGCATTTGAGGAAAAATTTCGGCTTGGTATAAGCATTGAAGCTGAACAGGCTGTGAATGTTTATTGCTGTTAATGATCTCAACTGCATAGGTTGGCAACAGTGCATATTAGATCGCGACAAATTTAATTAAAATAAAAGCCTTGCATGAACGCAGGCGCCCTCGATGAATCATCTTCATTCCAAGTTAACTTTTTAATGAGACGTCATGACAGTTGTTTACCGTTAAGCTATCACAGGTAACCGTAATTGTTGTTTGACTGTTTGTGTTACCACAGCATTGTAAATCCAAGTAAATTGACTGATTCGATTTATATGATCGTCTAAGTTAGAGGTGCGAGCAACTAAATAATCTGATCAAGGCCCACACAGGGTCAGACGCGGTCAGTGCGAGACAGGCAACTCGACGACACATAAGCGATAGAGTTTCACAAGTGGCACTTAATACTAGACCGATAGCTAGCCCACAGCAGCTGTTAGCGTAGCCACCCAATGTACACTTCACGCTAAGTCATTAGCCGTAAGAGCTAACCAGTGAAACGCTACGGCCACTTACCATGGCGCGGGCAAGCGAACATTAGCCAGCTAAGCGACGTTAGCTCCGAGTTAACACTCCTCGTCGTCTCGTCCACTGGCGAAGCAGACAGGAAAGGTAGCTTGAACAATTACACGACGAGCCGACGTTAACACCCCATACTCCTTTACAACGCCTCTAAACTTCCAGCGTCTAGTCTTTGCTCCAAGCTGTTTGCTAGCCAATCAGCTAGCAACTACGCTCAATGTTGGGGGTCTGACAGGGAGCGCTATTACTGTGCCTGCACACTTGTGACATCTCAGTGCGCAGTTACCTCGCATACCAGAGCAAACGGGAAGCACACTCCATCCTCCAACCCAGTTACCGTGATTTTGTAATATTGTTCATCCCCCCCCCATTATCTCTGTCTGTTGGCTTTGTTGCTGTTTCTCAACATACAATTTTGACTTGTAACTGTAACATGTGTATCTTAAGCTGTGTTCGTAGTTTCAACATTTTTGTTGGGTCAGCGCAAAATAAGTAAAACTAGCGACACAATTCAACCTGCCGTTCTCCCCCGGACTTCTAATAATGCCCGTCTTTCAGTCATTCAAACTATTTTGCCTCACAAAAACTTTTTTTCTCTCTCTCTCTTAATGTCAGAATTGCGTTCGATGACAGTGGAGATTTTTCCAAAACAGACTAGACAAAATCAAAGTGTTCATCAAATGGGACATTCAAAAAAAGATTCCACGGGGCTGTACGGTGCATGCCATTCAATGCATTCCCAGTAATTTGGGAAGAAAATATCATGAGCAGTGCGCATCAAAATTGGTGAGTACACGCACCATGGAGTTGGTGAGGTGCGTGGCTACAAGCTTGGGACAGAAATTCAGGCAGCATGAAAGGAAGTCTGCTGACTGTCGCTAACGGAGGATATGTTGGGTCTTTGTCCATCCCATAGACCTTAACTGTTTACATGCTAAGGAGCACATCCTGCTCCATTCTGTAAAGTGCCTTGAGATAACTCCTGTTGTGATTCGGCGCTATACCAATTACATGGACTTGACTTGACTTCCAGAGCTATGGAATTGCATGGTGCATACAGGACATGAGAACTACAACGGCTAGTACATAATAGGAGCACTGTGAGCACAGTGACAGATGTCAAAGACAGAGTGTCAATAATAAAGCGCTGGACTGCATCAAGCTCTGATATGTTTCATACCTGCTGGCTACAGAGGCTCATTGTACCTCATGTCTGCCTTGCAACACAGATGAGCCACCTGCTAAGATGTAGGACCCACGTGAGTGGGGTCCTAACCCAGGGCTGGACCTAGGGTTGAGAGCTTGATAGCATCAGTACATCAGGGAAGTTCCCGTCAGACATTGCTCCGGCCACAGTCAGCAAATGTGTATGTCATTCACAGACATGCCTTGGCAGCATCACCAGGGGAGCCAAGAACCAGCTTGTGGTCGATAGTGCAGTCATCCAGGAGCAGTAGACACCCCCAACCTGTGCACTGCCCGGATTGAATACAAGAAGGCCACAGAAATGAACATCCGGTGCTTTAGGTGGGAATGACCAAGCCAAGGTCCTTACGTCCAGATGTTGTTCGACAAGGTGAAGAGGACAGTGGTGGCAGACCTAACAGCCCCAGATGCAGCGTCCAGATGAATGAGCAATAAAGGCTGGAGAAAACCATGACCCGAAAGAAGAGTTAGAGAATATGTGGGGTGTGAAGGAGAAGGAGACTGACTCTCTATCTATCTATCTATCTATCTATCTATCTATCTATCTATCAATCAAGAGATCTACTGTGGATCTACACAGAGATATATAAAAGATATATTTCTATAATTGAGGACAGTTGAGATTTCTGTGTGTATTAGATGTTGGGAATTTCCATTGGGATGTGAAGTTGACACTGTGGAAGCTGTTGGCCTACTCCCCCAACGTGTGACAACAGTGAAGCATATAAGACACCCCTCATCTTGAGCAGTAGTTTTTCACTTCTGTCAAAGGGGCAACAACTGAAATCCTTTTGCCCACACAAGTCCAATTTTAGGGACAGCGGGTCTTGGCCCTCCCAAACAAATCAATCAGCAAATCAATGGGAGGGGTCAAAAGGTAAGTCTAGCGTATTTACTACTAGCACAGAGAAATGTAATTGTTACCGATGTTTTCTGCTAGTTCTGCCAGTATGCAAGTTCAGCTGGTTTTGATAGTTATTTGCATTTTGAATTGTCATAAATGAGGCATATTGCCCAGTAACATATTTTCATCTGTTTGCAAAACAGAAATATCATTCTGGGCTCATTGTGTTGGTGCTACTTGATTCCACAATATCTCTGCACAGGACTTCTTTCTCAGGGTGAGTATAATCAGGTCACCTCTATGGGTGAACAAAATAACCCACATAATTCTTGAGTGGGTTATATTGTTTTTCTTATCAATTCACTTTGGTGATACTGCATAGCATTTTAGGCATTTTTTATCTTAATTTGCACAGTTACCTGGTGTGTCTCAATGTAACTCACACAAACCTGTACAAACACAGCATAACATTGCGTGCGTACTGCATGAGTGCAAGAGGGATTTAATGTCACTATTGTCTAAATTGTACAAAATGTGGATCATCATATGACACCCCCTGTCTTGTTGTCATCCTGTCCAGATGTGCAAAACCGGTCAAACTAGAGCTTACGTGTCACACAGGAAACTGTTAACAATCATCGGTAGCTCAATATTTATTTAAGGCTGTACAAATAAAAAGGCTGCATCACACTCAAGCACACAAGCATGCAAACACAGTTTAACAAGCAGCTCTGTTTCATCTGTGCAGCAGTGAGATTTCCAGTTGGAACTCGCATGGAGCAATGCCCACAGATCAGTGTTGGAGATGATCATTTTCCAGGTGGATGACAAAATGATAACCCCTGTCTTAGTCAAGTCAGATCAAGTCATGTTTTCTTCATTGTTAACTTAAGTACTGTAAACGTAGAACAGGAACAAAAATATTCCTATAATTAAAAAAAGGAAATATAATCAGCTTTATTAGTCTTCATAAAATCCATCATTGTGCTTTGTGCAAGCTTAATGTGCCTGACTTGTCAAAGTGTAACCATGGATTTGATCTCCATTTGACCCGTATGATCATGTACCTGCAGGATATCATATTTTGTCTCAGTTTCACATAATTGAGCTGGCAAGGCGGGGCATTGTAAAACAGGTTGCTGGATCGTCTCCACGGCATGTTGCCTATGAAATCGGTGCAGCCTTCAACTTCCGAATCAATACAAGGTGAGTGACGGCATTTGCAGCAGCACTCTGACTTAGTCTACACTGACACCTACTGGTTTGATTGGCACAGCTGAAGTAACAGCTGTCCGTGGTCCTGAACATCCACTCGCATGGCATTCGGCCCTATCGTTTTCTGGAGTGATACAAACCGCCCACATCGCTCTGCCAACAATAGGGTATCATGTCTCTGTCCATGGTCCTGGATATTAAATGCCAAAACTCTCACTGAGTCGAGACTCGTAGTTTCTCGCGTCACAAGGCAATGTGACAAAACCTGAACAATCATACCCATTCAAAGTTAGACTTTACTGCAAACACAATAACACACTGTCTCTTTTCCAGATCGGCGTATCCCTGGGATTTACCGGACGAATTTTCATTCGCAGCCACGCTGCGTATGAGCAGAGGTGCTATAGCTAAAAACTGGAATATCTGGCAGTTGCAAGACGTGACTGGAAACGAGCAGATGGCAGTTCGATTCAATGGACAGACACAGACATTGGACTTCGTTTTAACAACGCTGGACAGAGGCAGGCAAACAGCTGTTTTCGGTCCCCTGCCGTTCCTTTTCAACGATCAGTGGCATGGCGTCCTGCTGGGTGTCACCAGGCACTCTGTAACACTGTCCGTGGACTGTGTCACGATTGGTTCCCAGAACATTGATGCCAGAGAAAAAGTCAGCCCCGATGGTTTCATGTTGATAGGAAAGCTGAAAGACAACCCAGCCATGGCCGTCACGGTACGTCCGCCGCTATATCTGTCTGAAAAGACGAGAAGTCTCCTTGCTCAGTACTCGTTTTTAAAGTCTGCCTTCAGAAAGCCCCCAGTAACAACGAACCCGATTCCGTTCTCCGAAATGGTCCAGCTTGTCTCGTCACATTTTACAGGAGATAGCATGACGTCAGTTGTTATGTAAATGCGTAGTTAGTTAGTTAGTTAGTCAGTCAGTCAATCAGCCATCTATCTATCTATCTATCTATCTATCTATCTATCTATCTATCTATCTATCTATCTATCTATTTAGTGTTAACACGATTTCATAGCCGTTTTAAGAAGAAATTAGTCAGTTGGACCTAGTGATGCTGAGGAAACAATCATTTAATTAATTTATTCAAGCTTTTTATGTCTTATGAATTCATACTAGGTAGTTTGAATTTTGTAGAGCCCCCTCCGTTGCATGATCAGGAAGCAATACTCTTATCGCGAGTATTGCTTCAGTGTGGTATCTTTCACATGCTGACATTTCTACCAGCGTTGTACCACAACTTCCTCAAAACAACAAAGCAAGGATTCCCGGTATTAAAAAAAATGTTACCATGGCAATTCGACTGTTATCGGGTGGTATGTGTCACAGAAAGCAATTCAGTAGACCATGCGTTGTTAAGCTGGTGAATGTAGGACACACGATTTTTACTTTTCTGTTGATTTATTTCTCCAATTCGCCGTCGCAAGTTTGAACTCCAATCGATGACGATTCACTGCGACATGGGGCGAGCCCAGGCGAAGGCTTGCCCTGACCTCCCTGCCAGCAGAGCGGTAAGGACAAAATACACAAAAACACCCTTTACCACCTCATCCTTTTATGTGGGGCAAACGCGTATATATTCGTCAGAGTTTTTAAATTACCTAGCGCTCATCCCTTAGCTGGATCTACCTCTTCTTTAACGCATCACGCAACTTGGAACGCAGCCTCGTCCACAGCACTCGATCGCCATTTATTGTTACCAAAGAAACGTGACAAACGAAGAATGTGAATGGATGAAGTTTTCCCCTGTTTGAAATCTATATTTATGATAGTTTCAAAAAGTGCAGTTAATGATATCGGCTTAGTTTGCGCTTTATTTACAGTGTGTTGCATCGGGACCAAATTTTGCGGAGTCGCACGTCACGGAGTAACACAGATACATCACCCGGGTCGTTACACGCTTTAAATAACCCGCTCTTGCAGCCCATTGGTCACGTCTCCTTTTTGATTCCACCCAGTGGTGTCCCCCGTGGACCCGCCAATCCCCTTTAAGGACCAAAATGAACGTTATGAATATACATGAGCTGAGGATGTCTGTGGTTCTTCGGATGGTCGAGATAGCTGTAGGGGTTTCAGTTGGATTGGTTCGTCGGGGGGGATCTTTCAACCCCAACAAACCAAGAGAAAGGTTTACAAGGGTCTGAACCTTTCCAACCAACTGGGACATCATGGTTCAGGCCTCCACCATCCAGGGGCCGCTTTTGGCGCTGATCCTGCAGGTTATCCTCATCTGCACCGCTCAAGTAAGACTTACTGTGTGTGTGTGTGTGTGTGTCTTTGTGTGTCTGTGTGTGTGCCCACGTAGACTGATGCCACAGAGCTACAGGTGAGCACCAATGCCAGCATCGACTGATCAGCAGATACCACTCAAGAGTACACATATATTTTGAAAAGCTGTGTTACAACGGACCGCACCAAACGCTTTGAGAGTTTTCTCAACACAAGGTGTCAAATGTATTAACATAGCAATGCTAGACCGGTGTTACTGTGTCACTCCCAAATAGCAACTGTTGATAGTGCTCTATGGGAATATCTCACCATACATTCTAGAAATAAAAATTACCTACCAAGTCTGTGGCATTTATCTTTGTTATCTTTGTTACTAGTGTGTCATAGATAATTGTTGCTTTGATGATTATAAGTGGTATCCTGTTGTACAAATTGGAGATGGTTTGTTGATATTAAGTTCATGCCATCTCTATATTTATGTTAAACCAGAGGCCCCAAGGAGCCGCTGGGCCTCCTGGACCTGCAGGTGTCCCTGGAATTGATGGCATTGATGTAAGAAGTCTTACTTTGTCCCTTAAATAATTGTTTCTTAACAAAAGGCCTGTTGTACACACTAAAAGCCTTTAATCTTTTCACCTTTAGGGGGAGAGGGGAGCAGATGGCAGTGATGGTCCTACTGTAACTATAAAATCCTACAGTTCTGAAATTTTATAGTTAATTGAGTCAATAACAAAGGTTTTGACTACTACTGGCTCTTCTGTGCGGAATCGTTGCTGATAGGGACCAGTTGGTGATTCGGGTAAAGCCGGCTCTGCAGGATTGCCTGGACTACCTGGGAATGATGTAAGTTTCTTGTGTTTTATGTTCTATTCATTGGTGGTATTCTGTGCGACGATATACTGTTCAGAGTGAGCTAGACAATCATGCGTTGACATAGCAGGGGGCCTTGAACGATGAAGCCTGCTCCTTCCATTTAACAGGTCAGGGCTGGCAAGAGGTTAATAGTACACCAAACTCACATTCATAATGCCTGAACCATCATTTGTAGTCTGCGCACACCTATGAAAAACCCACGAAACAGGATTAGTAGACTATTTGTTTTGCCCCAGTGCCAACCACGAAGCAATTAGCTTTCAATCCCCTCCAAGTTTAAATGAAGGTTACGAAAACAAGCCTGGCTCACGTTGGAGCTTGTGAGAGCCCACTCAGTGATGAACTGGAAGTGGATGCTGATGGTATACGTTAGTGAATTTAACTTCAGCCAAGCTAGGTGAGTTAGATCTGAATGAGCAAAAGCTTGACAACATTGTTGCTTTTTAAAAAGTCTTTGTTGAATCTGTTCATTATCATGTTGACCATTTTCCTCAAAAACTGACCTCAGGTAAAATTTATTTGATTATTTACCCTACTTTTCTCATTTGTAAAATTCATTCTATACCGATACTGTAAGTCCACAAAAGTTTGTGAGACAAAGCACGCTTTGTTGGTTTCTGTCGTTGGTCTCTCTTGGAGTCTCCTGTTGAGAATCCTCAAAATGGTGTGGAATGATTTCTGACACAGGGTTTGTTTGAAATGTGCCAAAGGAATGTTGCTGTCCTCTCTGCTTGTAGACTGAAGGGTTTGGCCTCTGCCCACTGCTGACTTTTTGTGTGCTTGTTAAATTGATTTTCCTGGTGAATGCTTATGTTGACCATTGCAGACAAATTTATATTCATGTACAAGCTCTGGGGAAATAAAAGCGCTCACACACTTTTCGCTCCCGGTGGAGTGCAAAAAATGGTTGTCAGGTGTCAGCACCGTGCCATACAACATATGCACAGTTTCATTACATCTCATCATATAACCTCTTCTGTTATTAAACCAGCTTCACTGTTATATGATCTGGTACTGCCATACCAATATATGGCCTATATAATTCTGCTCAATGACACAGAATAATCTGTGCCCATTCGTATGCATGTATGTATGTATGTATATATGTATGAACCGCGCATCAGGGCAAATGATGATTAAAACCAAGTAAGTGTACTTTTTCCTACAAACAAAACTGAGAAAAGCGGTCTGATTCCAAAAATAAAATTGCAATATTTTTTGATGATCTGTCAGACTTGGTCGCATAAGACTGTACGTGTATATGAGAAAGACTTGGTCAGATGTACCTATATGAAAACTGCATCATTTGACCCCGCCCACACAATTGTATGTAATATAGGTAGCAA
Source organism: Carapus acus (assembly GCA_900312935.1). Lineage (NCBI taxonomy): Eukaryota > Metazoa > Chordata > Actinopteri > Ophidiiformes > Carapidae > Carapus > Carapus acus. The sequence goes on along the minus strand of OMPJ01034518.1, from coordinate 7,436 downwards.
AGCTGTATTCTTTATGCTCACTAGATACAGATTTGTGATACACCCTAGATATAAAGAAACTCATTTTAGTGCTATGAGGAAAATGAATATCATCATAAGTTTGCTAATTTTTTGCTCACTTGTGTCGTTGAGTACCACATAGACATTAAACAGAAAGTGCTTCTTCATTTTGCTGAGCTTTAGTATTTCTGCCTGGTCCCTCCCTTTGCAGGGTTTGACCGGCCCCATTGGAGAGCCCGGGCCTGACGGTCTCCCTGGACAGAAAGTGAGTGACTAATGAGCATTCCTTCCCCTGCCTCAAAGATTCTTTTTCACAACGTGCCAAGCTACTGTCTGCTCTTTTGGCTTGAGAGGAGGAGCTGCAATGCTTAAACCAATTCTTTGTGACAAATGGGACTTAATCCTACAAGTGGTCGGTCTAATCTCTGTGGGGAATGAAGCCCTGAGCATCAGTCCCCATTAGCCTGAACATTGCTGGGTCAAGTGCACCAAGCCTAGTCATGGGATGCACTGGAGGAATGTTAATACTGTCTGCCTGCGGCCTCATGAAGCTTCGTTTTACAGAAACACTTTTGTCTCAACTGTATTTACCTTTCTATGTATTTCTCTAATTACGGTTTGCTCTCTAGGGTGAACCTGGAAAATCTGGACCTCGAGGATCAGCTGTGAGTTGCACAAATACTCCACATTCAAAATTTGTGTTTTTTATTTGCCCATGGCAAGTCTACCTTGAAGGTATCTTTGCTGTAATGTGAACCACACTTTTTTGGTTTGTCTCTACATAGATTCAGATACCTTGTCATCACATAATTAGCAATATGAATAACCTGTATTGTAACTGTGACTAATGAAATTAGCTATTAATTGGTTGAATTGATTGATTTTGAAATTTATGAGGTGTCAATATCTGTGTCCAGGGTGTTGGCAGCGATGGGCCCCCTGTAAGTTACTCATTTATTTCTCTCAAGCAGTTTGATGACAAATCAGATACTAACGAGACTTCGTATTCTCACGCAAAATGTCATCTTAAATAGGGACCACCTGGGCCTGCGGGACTTACAGGTGCAGTTGGAAAAGTTGGACCACCTGTGAGTACAAGCAGACAGTGAAACAGATAAAACGGGAAAGACTGTGAGGGCTCTAATGAAAAACAAAATGCCTAATATTAGCTCACATCACACAATTTATCAACTCTAATTTGAATGCTGAGTTCAGTGTTGGTAGGCAGGGGACTTGTTTGTCATATTGTACTTGTCATACACAAACGTTAACACTGGAAAGACCTACTGTCAATGTGAGTGTTCACTCTAACACCAACAGCTTGTAATTCAACTCATTATTTTATTGTCTGGTTCGTATTTTGTCTCTTGCACAATGAATGAATCAGGAATCTTTTCAGGAATCAGGAATCTTTTATTGTCATTACAGCAATTGAATTGAGTAATGAAACTACGGTGCTGCATTCCGGTGTGAGTAGTTAGGAAAGAAAAGAAGGAAGAAGAAGAGAGTTTCTATATACAGGAGAATATAAACACACAATATATACATTATAGATATCTGTATAAATAACCACCCTAAAGATGTACAAATAGAATGAAGAATGAAGAGTCTATAACATATGAACTCAGACATGTTTGGATCTCACTGATTTAGAATGATGAATAACCCAGTCCGTATTGTTTTTGTATCTCATAAAAAAAGGGGTAGAATTATTTTCTATGTCATTAACTTCATACTGGCCAAAGAAGCGAAGAAACAAACCGGCACTTGAGCTGGTCAAGAGCACAAGGTGACAGCTGTCCTGTGTGATCTAAAAAGCAATAGTAATACAAAGGACCACCACCAAAAACAAGTAACAGAATCAGCCATAATGAAGGAGCAGGACAAATAACTGTCTTTGACCATAAGTCAGGTATTTCAGTCTGGTAGAATGGTTTTATATTGGCTTTTTGAGCGCCACAGTTTCAGGATGCGCAAGTATTTGCCACCCACCTATTTGTCATCAGCTAAACGTGACATCCCAAGCCACAGTCTGGTCTGAACTAAAGCAATACCATTTGTTTAAGATGTAAATTGCATTGTGCTTGACAGGAGTTCATGGCCTTGTCTTGTTCAGTGAACTTTAACAAATGCAATCTGTATTTTTTCATAATAATATCTCATAATAATATCCTTTTATATGTGAGGATTTGGAATATGATCCAACGTATGGTCTTGATATGTATCAAAAATTTATCTCAAACATTTCTTATCTCAAACACCTCTTATATCAAACTCAGACTGGGATCTCTGGCAGTCCTGTCTTGAAATTCATGAGAAGTAGTGCCTAGACCCTCAGTAGTTTGACAAAATTATACATATACAATTATACATGTTTATTGACATTCAATGTGGGGCATAGAAATCAAAATGTTGAAAATTTCTCCTTACCTCACCTTGCCTAATTGCAACACACACAAAAACTCAGCAATACAGAATACAATGTGCACTCGATCATAGGAGATTATTTTCAGGAGGAGTCATGAAGGGAATTAAGCAAAATCATCATGCAAAATTCCTACGTTACTCGGGCACAAACAGCATAGTTCATTCATTCTGTCAGCTCTCTTGCTTTAATATGTTGTTTCTCTCTATAGGGACCCATGGGTGTCAGAGGGCCCCAGGGCCCCCGTGGACCACAAGGGCCCAGAGTGAGTTGAAGGGCTTTACTTTTTTCGGTTGTATTTTGTAATCATATTGTGATGATGGAATGCAATGGAAGTTAATGAGATGACTTCCCTGTTTCCATCCTTTCAGGGTGCATCGGGAATACTTGGAACTGCTGATCTGGTAACCATTTGTCTTTTGAAGCTAAAAGTTTTTTCTTCGCATTAGCATCTAAAAAATATTTTGACTTGAAATATTTATCATTTCGTAGTGTCCCAACTCATGTCCACCTGGTACTCCTGGCCACCCTGGGCTACCTGGAATGAAAGTATGCAGCAATATCCAAGACAGATCACTTCACAGTCCCTGTGTGTTTGTATTGTGTTTAATTGCTTCCTCGCACATGCTCTGGCTGGTTTTTTTTAGGGCCACAAAGGTGTAAAGGGAGATGCAGGAGAACCAGGCAAACAGGGACACAAGGTAAAATCATTTTATGATCTCATTTATACCTTGTGAAAAGTTATGTTGCAGAGATAGAGTAATTCACCAAGGGATCAACAAAATGAACCTATACTGACATAACACTCCATAAATTGCCCCATAAAAGTGTGGTCCCCACTCCACTATTGTCAACAGTGCCACATTTCATACATGAAATGTGCGTAACTTACATATGAATAAGGTCTTCCCCTCACTTCTGACAAGTATTATTTGTGCCGCTCTATTTAAAGAGAAATTGATACATGCATTTGTGCAATGGATCTGACGCTCTATAATGCATCCAATTTGATTTATATGAAATTATGTTCAAGCACAGTTACCTTTTTCACGTAATATGTGTGCACACCATATAAATGGAAATGAGTCTGGGCTCCTTTCCTTTTATCACACCATGCCAGGATATGATTTACAGGCAGTCCTCGTGGCCTCCCTGTAATAATTTCCTACTGCACAGGAAATATCCTTTATGGGTCATTTGCCTTTCCTATTCAAAAATAAGAACTTTTAAAACTGAAAGTGTTATATCTTAACAATGAATTGAACAAATATTCCCAATTAACTTAATGGTTGTACTGTGATACGGGGCATTGATGTTGGGATGTAAGGTAAAGTGTCACATAAATCTATGGCAGTTAAGGTTATACAGTGTGAACTCATCCCAGCACTGCAGCCCAAACCTCCCAAAAATGTATTTTCACACTTTGAAATGAAATACTCCACAGAACAATGTGGCGTGTTTGGTGTTGTCTACCCATCTCCAATTGACTTACTGTCAACACATTTCAATTTGACTATGGTAAAACAAAGTGCATCTGAAGTACGTCTTGACTCCTTCTGTTACCTCAGGCTTTAATCACTCATTTGCTGTCATGACTGTTAATGGTTGTTAATGTAATTACAAAGAGGAGAGTTCTTGATTGTAACTCTGCTTTTTAGCACACACTGGCAAACACTAATGTGATATGACATTTTATATTGAAAAAAGGTATTGACAGGCATGATGCATGATGCATTGATGCATGGATAAGTGTGGGAGTTTGCAGGTGTGACTTGTAACTGATAAATTTTCCCATCAAATGAATGTAACACAGGTAACAATTTCATATTGTGCTGCCGTCAGTTTTACCAATAAGTGCTGCTGCAAAAATTCAATTTCTTTTTCTATCATCAGGGTGAGGAAGGAGAACAGGGGGCTCCAGGGGACGTTGGAACTCAAGGACCAGTGGTTAGTCCCATCAGAGGATATTAGCCTCTGGTGTAATATTTGTTCTTTGTCATCTCACCTCTTGTCAGCTCATTGTGGGTTCCAAGCTGTTTGATTCGTTTGTTATTTCAGGGTTCCCAAGGAATACGGGGAGCCACAGGAATGATGGGCAGCAAGGGAGAGATTGTAAGTGATTTTCTTACTTGTGCTTCAAAACATTAGTATTAGATTCTTGGGGGATTTCTTGTCAATTACTTGCTTGTTAGAATACAGTGCGAATGAAACTGATAGATTTGCTTCTTTCAAGGGACTACGAGGTCTTGATGGAGACCCAGGTTCTCAAGGTGTAGCAGGGGCAACGGTAATTGTTGTAATACAAAATATATCAATTTTCCAATGAGTGATTATGCTTTCTAAAAAACATGATAATGATGAAATTACTTGCAGGGGGATCAAGGCCAGAGAGGAGTGATGGGTGAGCCAGGACCCAGTGGTGAAAAGGTTAGTTGAGAAAACGATGGACTTGCAATTGTCAGACAGAATCGGCGTAATGTCATATTACTCGTAAGTACCTTTTCAAAATTCATTAAGTGAATGTGTCTTTTGTTGTTCAGGGAGTCGCTGGGCCAAGGGGCATCACGGGTCTTCCTGGTCCCAAAGGAGAGGGAGTGAGTATCTAAATCATCTGTAAATCTAAAAGTTCAATGATTCAGGATGAAGATCCACTGCAAAACTGTTGGAGGCTCTTTTAAACTTGTTGTACAATCATCAGGGCTTACCAGGTGTGGATGCACGCGAGGGTATTCCTGGAATGCCAGGAGCAAAGGTAGACCTTTGATTGTCCTTGCTCCATTTCAAAAACAACTCTGGAATATATCACAAATTTGTTAAGATTATTTGTTAAGATCAACAAAATGTGCACTGTTTCATGGTCGGTGAATGAATCCCTTTAGGGAGCCACAGGGAAAGCAGGAGCACCTGGAGAGACCGGCCCCCAGGGACTTCCTGTGAGTATGGCAGTTGACTTGAAACCCTTGATCCTGCTTTGTGATTTTTGCATCTCAGCATCCTCCTTTGCATCCTCCGTTCAGTCTTCAAAATTGATGTGCTGAGTCACAGTCATATCCAAGGTGGCGTCAGACAACTGTTGACCCATGATGCAATAATAAAGGTCAACATTGCACTGCCATCCAATCTAATAACTGTCACAAAACACTTTTTTTTCTATTGTCTGTGAGCAATTACTACTATGTAATAACATGGGAAATAACTACCAAGTTATGAAACCCACAGTGGGGATCATCAAGCAAACAAGAAAAGCTGACAATGGCGTTTGAGTATTTCAGCACATATCGAAATAGTCTGTGACCTCCTGTGATTACGCATAAGTCCCGCATTATCACACACATTATTTTATTATTGATTATTCTGAGAAAATTCTCCTTTTTTAGGGCCTGCCTGGCATGACTGGACCTAAAGGCCTGGGTGGTCCCAAGGTAATGATCTACTACTTATTTTGACTTATTATGATTATTTTTTCAGGCACGTGTCTAGATGCCCAAATACAAGAAATGTTTCCATTTGTTTGATAGGGAGATTCTGGTCAGAGAGGCTTCCCAGGAACGATGGGTTCTGCTGGTAAAACAGTAAGTGCAAGCAGCGTATTAACAGCTTAGCCACCATGATTAAACTCTCTCATGAACTATCACTTTTTTTGTTGCTCCATAGGGAGAACGTGGAGAGCAGGGTGAGATTGGCTCTCTTGGACCTATTGGTGAACCTGTGAGTATTACATACTTATTGTCTCTTTTGTTGATCTGAAAATCTCTCAAAGTTTTTTCAATTACATCTGTTGCAATATCTACACCTATGGTGGGTCATGGGAAAAAGTCAGAACAGATCATTTCAGTTAGCTGTGTACAGGTATGGTTCCTTCACAGTGGCTTGATGGCAAGTGAGGTGACCTGACTTGAAACGATGGTAGCTTCAGAGCTAGCAAACAATGACAGTGATCATTGAGTGCAGATTTCCTCACAATGTTACCGTTTTGTCAATGTTTTGTTCAAGGACTGTTTGAGCTCCTTAATTTCACAGCTTGTCTCATGCATATTGCTACGGTCAGAGACACCTTGAACAGTGAACCCTCTCTATTCTCCAGGGAGATGTTGGAGAGCGAGGCCCAACAGGTCCAGCTGGCAAGCCAGGTGCAAGGGTAGGTTACTGGCTCGTGACAAATGAGTTGTCAGACTCTGTGTACATGCACATTACGACGATGGAAATGCATCACTAAGGGAGACATTAGCAACTAACTGTCAATAATAGATTGCCACAAATGTACAAGTGTATGAGCAGTTACACTCTGGCATAGTCCAAATCTCAGGGGCACATTTGAAGTTCTGAGGTAATAAACCTGGATTGATAACATGAATCGTAGTCCTAAAGGTAAAAACACTTAAATGAAACGACGAAAACTTGAAAATAGAGGCCCTGGGGTTCAGTTTGTGTAGCTAGCTCACTTGCACAGGAATGTCTTAGCGAATGGGTCCAGATTGGATCTCATGTTGAGACTATTTTCACAGCAAGGGGAGACAGCAGCCTTAAAGGGCCCTGTGTTCCCCTGACATTCCTCTGACAAAGGGTCAGCGATCAAAGGCGGATAGAACACAGCAGCAGGCCGAAGACAATACTAAGCCACACTAGGCCATCACAACGTGTACAATGTATGCTTAAAATGTTATATTAAGTTTTGCATTTCTCCTCTCTGAAACGGAATCAACCATTCCAATCGCCACAACCAAATTTGCTTGATTGATGTGTTTTTTTTTTTAATGAATTTTCTTTACTGATTGATATGAAAATAGCCTTGTGTGTGTGTGTGTGTGTGTGTGTGTGTGCGTGTGTGTGTATGTCTGTGTGTGTGTGTGTGCGTGTATTTTCTTCTGTTTGTTACAGGGATCTAAAGGCGACCCTGGTCTACCTGGTCTCCCTGGTCCACCTGGCATCCCGGGGGTGAAAGGAGAGAGGGTAAAACAAACCATTCACAACCCTTTTAATATGTGGAAATGTAATATCATCAGCTGTTGAA
>OMPJ01034517.1:0-21962 GCA_900312935.1 Carapus acus | reverse complement strand
AAAAAGTTTTCTTGGAGACAGAGAAAAAGTAGTTTTTTGTTTGTGACACTCAAATAAAGTTACGTTCATATCAGATTCAGTCTTCAGTGTTAATTTACCATTCCGGGCAACTGTTGCAAATCTGCAACATCCCAGAATTCATTGCATGTGAAGGTTTCTCTCAAAAAAAAGTCTGAATTGTATATTACTACCCCATATGATCATTTTCTCCAAATATCAGATTTTTCCTACAACTAAAACTTAATTTGAGCCTGAGAGGGTTAAACAGGACAATAAATTAATGTTGGCATTGCATCTTTCTTGTTGTAGGGGAACATTGACTATTTATATCATATTTTTACTGTTGTGACTTAAATAGGGACTGAAAAGTGATGCAGTGATGTAATTTTCTCATTAAATATTAACGCCAACATTCTGAGGGCTTGTAAATTCACTTTAAGTGGCTCACATTCCAAAAACAACAGGCAACAAAAGGTTTTACGTTGCTTGACACATAAGAATTACAAATCTCTCTGGTACCACTCCTCCAATTTTTCCCTCACAGGCAAGATACACACACACACACACACACACACACACAAAATGGACAGAAAACAACCCAACGCACACTCCATCCTATCTGCAGCACGTTATCACGAGGCAACCTGACCTTTTGTAGAATAATCATTCTGACATTTAAGATGAGAGGATGATGTGGCTAATAAGAGCCACATGGGAGAGGGGAGCTGCATGTATAGAGTGAGGCCAAATTACACACAATACAAGAAATACATACTCTGCAGCCAACAATGGAAGTCCCATACACTCAACACAGTCCCCTTGGCTCCTGCCCAAACAGTTGTTGATCGATGGATGGAAGAACTATCAATACTTCAAGCCTACACTCAATAGAGTACTTTGGCCTTAATTATTTGTGTTGAAACGGGCACAGACAATTAGAATGCCCAAGAGTACATACGGCGGCAGTGTTTACAACGGCCACATGGTCCCTGGCTACCAACACGTGGCTGGTGTTTTAATAGCCTCGCACTGATGTAAACAGCACGCACAGCTCCTTCAGGAATCCGACGTCGCAGTCGATTGTAACATACAGTACGTGGACGCAACGTTTGCAACAACGATCGCTCAAATATAAACTAAATTACAGCGACTTGTTGTTCATTATGGAGGAATCTAGACAGTACCCAGACCACTACATAAGCCACTGGTATACACGGCTTCTTCACCCCATAAAAATGACTTGTATTGTACATAGAATTTAGAAATTTGGTACGTGTACTCGTTTCACATTTATCAAAGTGCGTCAACAATTTCAATCGTATTTTGCTCCTGGTCGCCGTTTTCTCCGGGTAGAGATAGATTGACACCTTACCATCAGTGCGGGATTGAAAGCACACGCGAGGTTTCCTCGGCTCGTTCTCCGTTTCTGCTATCTAAATATCCAGAGTGTGTCAGACAATCTGCTTCGGTACATATACTGTCACAACATAAGGATGGAGTAAACAGTATGTAGCGTGCACGTCCAGTGGAGTGTGAGTACGTTTGTCCACCCACGCCTGTCCCTGCCTCCGCCTGTGCTCCCACCCTCCTCGTTACGTAACAGTATGCGTTCACGAACTAACCCAAATTACCACCCACGACAATCATTTCAGAAATCAGTCGGTAAAATGTTCCGATGTAATGCCATATGGTGGCACCACCCTTGACATGCAAGTTTAAGAGTGTCGCTGGGCAGGGTAAAGCTGTTTTAATAAGAGGCGTGGGGAGCAGGCTGACAAACTTCATCACATATTAATTGTCGGCATCCCTTGACACATTACTGTCGATGTGTCTCCACTGAACCAGTACCTGGATGTGCGGTTTGGCCAGGCGTCAATGAACGTCACACATTATCTCCATTCCGTCCTACCACGATAAACATAACTGCCCGTCTCAAAACGCAAAATGCCACAGTGCGTGTCCAAACACCTTCTGATGCAGCTGCAGTCAATGGTCACCACACTTGAAACAACCATTTCAGAGAGAACAAATCCCCCATCAGATACATTAGTACTACGCCTGTACATGGCTCCTGAACATGTAATGAATATGGCTGTCTACGACCTGGTGGTTTCGGAAATTAAGACCGTGAACGTCTAAAAGTCACACATCCAAGGGCAACCCTGTTAAATATATTCAACCTCGTCAATTTCCGTCAATATTGGCATTTCTTGAAATCAACCCCATCAAGAAAAGTATCATCATGCATTCCTGACACTGTCGAGTAAGACAGAGTCCTCTTGTCGCTGTGACTGGAAAGGAATTCACCCATTACCTAGCCTCCTCTACTGATTCAGGCTTTCAAATTACACTCGCCAATAATCTGCAAACACTTACTTGCAAGGGGGTCTGAATAAAATCATTTTCGATGGCTCGCAAACCGGACAGCAGTTGGAATAGTCCTATCCGTCATTGCTAGCCCGTACGGCTAACGCTGCCGTAGATAAAGCTAGCAGGCTACTGGCTGCCAACAGATACGCCCACAGCTACGTTAAACTGCGTAGTTTCGCTCGGTCACAGCCCGACACCAGTTTTCCCCAGTTTAATAACGTGCAAGATATTAACTGAAATTGACAGTCTGCTAATCATTTCACAAAACAGGCATTAAAAACTGCACACCCGTATTACTTTTTCTTTTCGACAGAGCAAAGAAGCTCGCGCTGAGTGGCCAGTTTATTCATCGGAGCCACAGCCTGTCGGGTAAATTAATTATTTATGGAGACAGTGGAAGTGACACATACTTCTCTGAGACTTTATTTATGTGATTGGAATGACAAGATGCGGCGCTTAACTAAAAACGGTAATGTGGCTCACTCTTTGCGTTTCTCTTTACGTCCCAAAACAAAGGATGCGAGGTCTCCATGGTAACCTTTGTTACCCCAAAATGTTGAGCGCTTCAGCCCAGTAGCCACTTTGACCATAACGCCCCCTTGTGGACGTCTTCTAGGGCACAATGTCCACACACATACTGCGCCCCGAACTCATCAGCTTTTACATGGCGCAACACAACACAGATGAATGTGCAATTTTGACATCATAGTTGATGTCATCATGGGCCTAACTATGTCGTCAATACTTGAGTCAAGGCGTCATTTATTGTTATGATGTCACCAAGCACAATTGACGTCATAACATTGGTTCGAATGTTCTCCATGATGACGCAAGGACATTTGGTACGACATTTGGTACAGCACATGATAATCACGAGGTAAAGGAAAAACAAAAAACTGTGGCAGCTATTGGAGGAATGGTGTTACTGTAGATTCAGGAATCTTTTATTGTCATTAGCAATTAAATTGTGTGATGAAACTAAGGTGCTGCATTCCAGTGCAAGTAGTTTGAGTAGTAAAAAAGAGGAAAGAAGAAAGAGAGGATCTATATACAGAAGAATATAAATACACAATATATACAGTACAAATATCGGTATAAATAACGATATAAATAGAAATAGCGACGCTGAAGGGGTGGGAATGTTTAAAGCTGACCAGAATAAATGTAAATGCTTAAAATGTGAGCAGACTCGAGCAGATTGCACACTTCTAGATGATCTGTTTACTTGTGACATTGAATTGATTTGACGTGTTGTGTCTTTTCCTATGATGTTACGCCTTAATCTTCGTGATTTCTGATGTATTTTTGAAATGCAAAGACATTTCATCCCTGTACACACGTAGTCCATATCTGAAAGACAGTCTTAGTCCATGTTAAGCTCAAGTCTGTATTTACTGTGCGCTACTACTTCCATGCTTATATTGTTGACGACTAGAAGCAAGATGGGAAACAATTTCCCTGTGGGATTAATACAGTGTAAATTCTAACCATAATTGTTATCACTGGTACATATTTGCAGTTTGTGGCGAGACGAGCTCTGTCTAAATTAACTCAAAGAATCAGAGAGACAACCATATACCTGTACATATGACATGACAACTCAGTCATCACATCACATCACATACCCCAACAAATGGGCTGAGAATTAGGTTTATTGATTACTTCAACAAATGCCTGGAAGATTACATCACAACATTATGTATAGAACAGTACTGTATACTTTCCTTTCTATATATCTTACAATGAAAACTTTACAGCCTGTATTTTTCCATTTACTGTATATATATATATTTATATTTTCCCTACATTTAGGGAAGAAAAGTAGACATCCATAGTTGCAAGGGAAGGAATGCTTCTCAAAAATATTTCAATGCACTTTAAATAATTACATACATCCTTCTTTAAAAAAGGCATGGGACAAACTACAAAGGATTCAGTACAGAGAGATCCCTGCATATGTGCAGAAATGGGCTTTCATTTGGCTCAACTTCGCAAAACCTTCTGTGATTTAATTCTTTAGTTGACTATGTCACAACACTGACAAGTATTTCAACCACCTACAGCAAAATGGTACACAGAGCAGAGTTAATTCATGTGCAAACACAGAAGGCAATTGGTGTGCAAAGCAATGTTTGAAGCAGACCACTGTCCAGCATTCTAACGCTCTATGTGTGAATGTGTTGACTGCATCAGGCAAATTGAGGGAATGGTATACTTCACTGGAACAAATTTGAATTTGTACAGCCAGCGTGTAGTGAATTACTGCACCACAAAGGGGAAATGCATGAGACAGAAAAGAATGCAGAAAGCCAACTCCTCATTGTAAATCAACAAGTTTCACGTAAAACAAACCCAAGAAGCAAAATAAATAAGTAAAATCTCATTTTCAGGCAATAGATATATATTGTTTATGACACAGATAAATCAGAGTACTACATCTGCATTCGATGGTGTCATTGTAGATGCAGACTATAGAAGTTACAGATACACCATGGAACATGGACATGAATGTCACACACTGCTTTGCGTTGAGTCTGAGGGGGTCGTTTCAACTTATTTTGATTGGGTCAAAGTTAGAATAAGAGCAACACTGATCAGTGTCGTTTGTTTCACAGGCACAGGCGGCCAAAGGAGCCGGGGCAGCTTCCACTTTCATCACGTTGGGAATCATTGATATCTCTCTTTTGCTTCAGAATTCAGATACACACTTTGTTCATTAAAAAAGACAAACAATCACAAACAGGGTTTGCAACAATATTAACAAAGTATTTGTTTACAGTTTTTCTAGTCAATACAGTTTGAGTGAAGAGATGGGTGGGTGACAAGACACAAAGAGTCAACAGAGTGCGCAGGGTCACAGTGCTGTTCAGCCTGATGGTGTCTGTTTTGAGAAGGGATGAAGGTAGGGAGGGCGTTGTCTACAAGTGGCACACAGAAGAAGCGCAACACATTAAAGCTTCTCTGCTCAGAGTTAGGAGTCCTGAAGTGCCACAGAAATGCTGAAGTCTTTGTTGTCCTTTTGACTGAAATGCTCATCTGCATTTTGCTTAAGCTCCAAAAAATCTGAACAAAGCATAAAACCCAACCCAAACAAGTCTGATGTGAACTCCATCAAAATCCACCACCTCAGCCTCATTCAGCTGCACACCTGAAAATCCATCAGTCCCCTTTACTTTCATCCATTCTACAATGTAGGGGTCTGCAAGAGCGGCGCCTCTGGAGCAGCGATATGGAAGACAGACCCAATGCGCAAGAAGAAACGCCTCAGGACGGCTCTCAGCTCAGGGATGAGGTCAAACTGCATCATTTCACAGAGGTGGGGGTAATAATAGGACGCATGTGGCTTGAACTGGAGAGGAGAGACAACACAAAAATCTATGAACAAACACAAATTTAAGTCCAATTCCTACTACTAAAAAGAGACCAATGTGAAACAGTGGAGGCTTCAGAAGCAGCTAAAATTAATTTTTGGCGTAAGCAGTTGCTGTCATCTGATTTGGGGCTTCAGACACAATAATGGGAAAAAAAAAGAGAATTAAATGACTTTTTCCACCAAATGTTGCCTGCAACCAAACCAGATTTTGTTGATGTACAGTAGTTGGCTTTCCTCCACTCTCAAATGCTTCTAGCTCATCACAAATGTAGCACCAAGAGTCTTGCATTTATGGATGAATGGTTGACAGCTCCAAAAGTGAAAATGGGGAGGAATACAATTCTCCCTCATGTTTAAACGAATGTACAATTTATGAGCCTTCCATGACACATTTGCTGGAGTTGGGAGCTCCGAATAGCATTATTCTTTGGCTTTATATGCAGTTCAACGAACTTCTTGCGTGCAGTGTGGTGGAGAGGAGACATAGAAACAGACAGGAATCTCTCTTGTGAGCTAGAAGTGTCGAGAACGTCTGTGTGTGTTCTTGCCTTATCATCGGGCAGACGTAATGTCCGGGTGAGCAGCAGCATCAGCAGGCTTGTCCACGCCTCTCGATGACTCTCTGAGGTCAGACTGATGAAGTAGGACAGCGCTTCGCTGCACACACTGACAAAAGATTCAGCAACACAACACTAGGATTATAACCAGCAGAACAGTGGCTGTTCCCCAGCACCATAGGCCAGACCTATGTTCAGTGCTACACACAAGGATTTCATTTGTGACTATACCAAAAGTTGCCACAGGCGGACTATTGTGGTCATTTCATCGACAACAGTTGCTGTTGAATATTTCGGCCTGTCGATCGAAGGCTTTATGTTTAACCACACCATGTCAGTCGGTAACATATCAATGTCCTCCGGCGAATCTTCTTAAAACCATTATCACTTTATTGAACAGTATGCAGGGAAGCACTTAACTAAATCATGCCAATGAATTGCACTCACGTCAGCAGGCGCGCCTGGATGTCAGGCCACGAGGGCTGCAGCTGAGGGTCGGAATACATCCGAAACAAGATCCTCAAGCTGCAGGCCAGACTGCTGGTCTCCTGCTTCAGCAAGTTGGGCTTTGATTTCCCTTTGAAACCTATTGGACAAAATCGAAGAGAAAGACATGTTAGGCACAGACATGTCAACAAATTCACTGCCTACCTTCAAAATCGAGTAGGACTTTGATTGACACTGCCCACAGACTCCATTTCAGCTGATCAGACATTGGCCACATTTGACCTCCCGAGAAAAAAAGTTGTACTGTAACGGTTATGCCTGGTGAACTATTGAAGGCTTTACCTGCCCGCCAGAGTGCTGTCCTCTGTTCGTTGTTGGAGTTGAAGTCCTTAGCAAAATTGTGTGACTCTAGCAAACAGTCCAGCAGCTTAAAGAGGTGCGCTGAAGTCAGGTGTCTGTACATCCCCTGATCTGGACCCGATTCCACTCCCTCACTTTCAGACTCTTCTAGTGCATCTCGCTGTCAGGAGGACAAGAAATGCCCACCAGCAGTTTTCAGTCAAAAGTGATAATTGCAATAAGTGTTTCTAATTACCTCCTTGTGCAGCAACGCAAAAAAACTGTACAAAACACACACAGAAATCAATCCTAAATGCACAGATTGTAACCAACCTGTGCAGCAGCCATGTTTTCTGCATCCTCTTTCTTGCTAGTCGCTGGGTAGAAGACAATGTTGTCTATGGTCTGGATGAGTTCAAGCTGCACCACACATTTAATCAGAAGGCCAGCAAATAGTCTCTGGTCTGAAACTCCTACACCGCAAATGGAGGTGGCACAATTTGAAATAAATACCAGAATTTCCAACAACCAGAAGTGAGTGGGTGTCTGTCAAGTACATACTGGCATTAGATTTTCCCTTCCAGGTGTCATCGCTGGACATCTGGCTGTGTGCTCTCTCAGACAGGGCTCGGTCATAGCTGCTCTGTGACTGAGTGTCAAAGTCAGCATCCTAGATTGAAGGAGAAAAGCAAAATAATGTCTGCTTGGCGACTGCTTAGCGTTATCCGTGTTAGTCCTGTGCGATGAACTTTTTTAATGACTACAACAAGAACGACAACAGTAACAACATAAAAAAAAGATAAATGAACAATTCTCCAAAATCAATACAATATATACATGTTGATCTCCATTTATAACACATTCCACAACAGAGGTCATTACACATAAATCTCTCAGACACAATCTATCATGTTATACACAAATTGAGGCATTTGCTCATGTTTTCTTACAATATGCTTGCCATCGCCAGATTCCTCTTCCTGTCCAGCTGGTCGCCAAGTCAACAAACTGATATGAAAGGCAAACAGATGAGGTAACAGGTGATGATTTGCATCCTGTCATAACATTACACAATTCCTCACGCTGCCTCTGACGCGGTGGTTGGTGGTGGGAAAAATGTGACCTTGTGTCTATACATGTATTTGAAATCAGACATTCTTACTGTTAAATCCACCATTACCATTCTACCATTCCAAAGATCAAGAGAGTCAAATGAGAAAAAAAAACAAGATCGGACTTGTACTCTCTTGAGCGACCGTCAGAACTTTAAATGTGAATACAAAGGGTTTTTGTCATGGAAATAATTTCTTTTAGTTAAATGAGGGGTTTGTGAATTGAGCAAGTACAATGTTAGAGCACATACGCATGTGGGCTTGTGGTCTGGAAGATCTCCAGCATACAAGAGCAGGTGATGTTCCACACCTCTGGACTGAACTTCTCCCCATTAAGAATTACCAGGTTCTCCAGACAGTTAGTCCCTGATCGGGCTAGCTGCTCATTATCTGAAGAGAAAAAAAAAGGTTCACTCAGAATATGAGTTATATGCAAGTAATTCTACTGTGTTCACATTCAATTTAATCTGAGGGTGCTGAGTGAGCTATATTTTGTTTTCCATCTCTGCTTTGATAACAGCACCTACCTTGCCTGACACACCACTGAAGCTGCGTGAAAATGTCTGCCAGTAGGATTTCACTGAGAGGTTCATAAAACTGAGTAAAGACGTCGCAGATGGCATACAATGCATGGTTACATGTTGTGGTCATCCACTCGGTTTTCTGGAAAGAAGCAAAAATCGTTTTTAGCTTGGTAACATGATCCAAAAGTCCAAAGTGTGACATCAGACCTCTGTCTGCTGCTCAGGGAGTTTCATGTTGTCAAAGATGCGGAAGACGATTCTGAAGAGGTCGTGCCACCAGTGCTTCTCAAAGGAGTGGCCGTAACTCTTCATGATCTCAAACATGACTGTAAGACCCCTGTTGGTGGTGGAAGAGGTTATATAGCAGAAAGATGGTATATTCCACAACATTTTCCAATATTCTATCAGGCAACCATGCAGCTTAAACATGCTCAATCATGAGAGATGGAAGTTGAGTGCTATCTCTACCTGGTTCGAACATCAAGCTTGCAACGATTGATAATGCAAGACAGTTCAAACAGGATTGGAAACCAGCCACGAACCCACACCCGGTCACCAGGGGCAACATTCATGTCATCGCTGGTGTATTCTCTCAGAGCCTAGGTCACAGCAGAGCAGGTCAGAATTGAAGACAAGACACGCTGAAAAAGTTGTGATACGCATGTGTACTACAAATTGAATGAACAAATTTTTGTCTATCTTGAAGTCCACCTGTGGTCTGTCGCAGACATATTTCGCACAGTGGCGGATGAGTCGGATTGCCTCCATGCTGGTGTCGGGAAAAGCAGCATTGCACACAAACTCAGACAAACACTTCACTGCATCCTGAAATGAGTCAATGGCTGCTGCAAAATGCTCCTTGAACGTGTTCACTGTGGATAGGAAAAGAATGAACATTTTTAGTTAATACTAGTAATATGACTACCATCACATGACAAAATTATTCGTAAGGGTGAATTTCTGTTATTTCACAACTGAATTCCAGTCTAAGGGATCAGTTTGGAGTCTGAAGTCATACTCACAGACAATATGCCCAGTAGTCTGGAATGCCAGCTCTACGATAGATTCGTCATGGTCAGAGGCTGCTTGGTGAAACACAGAGAAGATGTTCTTCCATCCGGAGCGGATGTTAGCAGCCTGCGAGTTGACCATCTGAGCCACGCATCTGATCACCATGTCCCTGATGGTTGGGGACCTTTGGGCGAGGGAGTGAGTTCAAGTTAGTTTGTTACATTTCAGTTTGTCTGTGCAACTGATATACCTCTGCAATTACTTCTGACTCGTGCAGAGTACTCCTGCAGATATCTTATTGTTTTTCTTATTTGTTTTTTAACAGACACATGCCATCGGCTCACAATAACACATTACAATATGCTGGAGTCTCTGTCTGTTTGGTTGAACTCATGGGCGAATGTAAGCACCTTGAGATAACTTCTGTTGTGATTTGGCGCTATACAAATACAACGTATTGAATCTAATTTTTGTGGAGGCTCCTGTCTCTCCTGCCTGAGATGACTGTGCTCCAGTGCGGCAGCTAAATTTCAAGTTCCCAGCTGCTTCTTCTCCATATCAGACGTTCCAAACCCTGGGTGGTGGGGTTCCTCCTCTCTGAGGACAGAAGGAACAGTGCTTTCCTTCTGTCAGGAGCACACTGGCACCGTTGACACCTTGATCGAAACATCTGCCTTACCCAGAGAGGAGGGGCAGGATGATAGCTATTACCTCCCATGAGTTGCTTTAATGTGTTTGGAGCTCGCACAGAGGGGCAGAGACTGCTTGCGATGCACTCTTGGCATGAGTGTTTCTTTTCCTCCCCCAGGTAGGAGTTGTGCTCTCCAGTATAAGGTTGGTTTCTGCAGCCCTGTTTTCTCGTTTTTCTCATTTCCAACTTGTCCCATATTACACTATACAACCACGACTAGGGAATTTTCCTCTTCTATAGTGCTGGGTGACATTCGCCCTTTCCATTGGAACCTCCATACATAGTCGTGCATCAGGCGAGCCTCTGATGGGTAAAGATCCCACCTTGACACCCCCAGACAAGCCGAGGCAGGAACAGTCATGATTACTCAGCCATGATCTGCCTTTGCTGATGTTAACACTTTCCCCCACAAGACACGTGTTATTGAAAATACACAAGTGACGCCTAAAGTGGTAGCATCAGTGATGCCATTGGCTCATGACTGGACTGGAGTCTGTTTTGTGGAGCTCAAAGGCCAAGCTACTCAGACCCAAATAAGACTTGCTGTTCTCATGACTGCACATAAATCAACATCCTCTCTAGTTCACGTCTGACTCTTTCACTGTCTCATCTCCTCCTCCAATCAACAAACAAATTGTAGAGAAACCTAACAAACACAACCTCATATTATACGGCCTTTAGGTGTCTTACCAATTGTTTTAAAACCCTTGGGTGCCTCACCTGTTCTTCTTCATTATGTGCTCAAATGGTCTGAGGAAATCCTTCTGGAAGCGGAAGTTTGCCAGCTCTCCTTTCTCCAAGAACTTCATGGATAGCTGTCGCAGTGAGTCCACGGCAAAGATTGCTACATCTTCATTAGGGTTGCAACCCACCTGTAGGAGACAAACAAGTTATTGCTGCTGCTGTTTGAGGGGTCAAGTCAGGTAAGCTGTGGTGATAAGTGAATGCAAACGTACTTGTAGTTTCATATTTTTTTCAACGGATATAAACTAGCTATACACTGCTGGTTATGTTTGACAGAACAGGTCTAAATAAATCATTTGAAATAATTACTTTCTATGTGCGGAAAAGAAATTCACACATAAATTCCACATACAAAGTGAAATGCCTACAAACAACCAGGGCGTTTGACCCTCTGACCTTGTTGAAGTGGTCGCCTATGACCTGCCAGATTCTGGACCACTGCAGCCTGATTCTGTTCATGTTATAGTAGGATATCTCCACAATCTTCTGCAAGCTGAACATTCTTGGCTGGTGAGCTGAGGCCAACTCATCCATTGACACGGCACATAACCACCTCACAAAGTCAACTGGGAAACAGAGAAGTCGCATTATTAAAGCTCTAAAACTTATGCTATATATGTGAGTGAGAGGCACACTAACCGATTGCATTTCCATCAAGCCTGGTCGACCCAGTGAAGATTCTACAAATTTCAAAAAAGAATTGAGAATACTCGCAAGACAACACAATACAAAAAAGACTTCTAAATACAGCAGAATGTTGTCTACCTGTCTACAGCTACGACTACACTCTGAGAGCTGGTTTCTCCGACTGACTCCTGGATGTGAGCCATCTGCCTCCTGTCCTGGCTTCCCACCAGAGTCCCTAAAACAGCAAAACAAAATTAATGCGTGCACTCAAGCATCACACACACACACAAGAAAGTGCAATGTGTTTCTTATGCATGATGGAGTAGTGGGATTTCTGGCGACTGTGCCACGCCTGACTGGCTTTATTAATTGTGAAGAGCGATATGTGGATTTGATTAGAAAGTCAAGTGTACTAGAGACTACACACGCATATTTTTTTCAGAGGGTGTGAAAAAGACTAGAAACAATAGGCCTCTGATGTGGAACACACAATGTGTGTTTTCCTACCCAATCCAAGAGGCATGAACTCCTCCGTGCCGGACGGTAAGCCCTTGATATTGGCATCCTTGTCCCGAACAACACCAGAGATGTAGCGAGTCTTCACCCCTGTGCCAATCAACTGGGCAAGCTCCAGCTGGCTGATACACCTGAGGATCTGCAACACAGAGGGCAGTGTATTGTGAAATGCAGGATTTGTGACTGGTTTTATTACATGGAGATGATGCCAGAGGTGCTGCATGTTGTTGTTACTGAGAGAACAATATTTCAGGTCATTTGGCTGTGATCTGACAATAAAAGTATGTCAATTCACCTCGTGCCAAGAGTTGCCCAGGTAGTTTCCATCAGTGTGGGCCACAGTGATTAGGGTCTTGATGGTGTCTATGTTCTTCTGCTTCATCTCAGTGATGCTGGAACTGGCTGTCAAAAGGGTGAACCTGGCTAATGCCTGGACATAGGCATCCCGCTCCAGCTGAGGAGGAAAACGAAAAAGAAGATTGTGGTTACAGTGAGTCATGATTGCAATTCCACATTACTGTGACTGATCAAATGTACAGTATCTTTATACTGATTATGCTTTTGTTAATATTTCTTAATCACTATTTCAAACTTTGTATTCTATACAGCTAAATGATTTTAGGGAGGTGGCATTTGTATTGACATTCCATTCCTCCAAAATTGAGACAACTCTATGGGTTTCAAGTGATGATGTCATTGAACAACCACCTGCATGTTGAAAATGCAAGCAATCCTGATTGCACACCGGATGCCCTCAAGACACAGTGAGGCCACCTCTGGGTCGTCACAGTCCTGCAATCCCACGCTAAAGGCTGCCAGTAAAGGGGTCCATGCAAGCTGAAATACAAAGCAACACATTTGGCAATTTTCCATCTCAGTTTCTGCCTCATTATCTTAAATCTTGGAGTTATTCTGACTAAGACCATCAAGACCACACTCAATTCTGTACAAGGTCATTCCGAAGCATCTCAGATGAATACGTTTGCAGAGGATCTGACATAATACCTTAAACATGGGTCTAACATGGTCCAGGTGAGTGGCACTGAAGAAGGGGGCTTGAGCATGGCTGACAGCCTCCATTAGAGCCTTTGCAGTCTTTGCCATCTGCTCCATTTCCATGTTGTACAGCAGACGGCGCTGCTTCTCGCTGGCTACACCTGAGTGGAGGACAAAAAAAAAGTACACATAAAAAAGATGAAGGGGGAAGTAGTGAGTCTTCCTCATATCGTAACAATGCCTCATTAGACTGACAAAGCACTCACTCTGTTTTGTTGATTTTGGAGTGATTGAAAATTCTTTGCTCTCCTTCATGGCAATCTTCTTCCCTGCAATTTCATCATAAATGGAAGACAGGTACTCCTCTGGCAGATCCTTACTGTCATTAATACCACGATTCATCTTAATGTACTGCTCCTTGGTCATCTTGTTTTTCACCTTTACAAAGATAACAGAACAGACAGTTACAATGATACAGACTGTAAGAGATTTTACTGTATTTTTCGGACTACAAGTCCATCTTTTTCATAGTTTGGCAGGAGATGCAACTGAAAGTCAGAAGTGACTCATACGTGAAATCATTAAAATATATAATTACACATGTTCGTTAATGTCACACTGACAACTGTGCGAGGGCACTCTAGGCTTGTGTACCAGTATAAGCTACTGTTGTACCACTAAAATTTTCTCTGCACGGAGGTGAAGCGACAGGCGAACGAGAGAAGGCGCCTGTGGAAACCGGGGTGGAGAGAGAGAAAGAGAGAGAGGGAGAGAGGTGGGTGTGGGGAGAGACGCTTGCAAAGTTATTCAAAGACTAGTCCGCGAAAATAAGACGACCCCACTTTTCAAAATCATCGTCTGATATTAAGAACAATATGGAATTTTAGCTGAGTGCCTGATGGGAACATTCTGGGGTATGTTTCATT
Organism: Carapus acus; assembly: GCA_900312935.1. Lineage (NCBI taxonomy): Eukaryota > Metazoa > Chordata > Actinopteri > Ophidiiformes > Carapidae > Carapus > Carapus acus. The sequence continues at coordinate 7,729 of OMPJ01034517.1, read as the reverse complement.
CTGGGGCACTTATTTCTCAAATATTGCATATGTAGAGGGATCCTTTCATATTCAAGGCTGTCCTACATGAAAAAGCTCCAACATGGGCAGGTGGGGCTGGCAGTGTCACTCAAACCTGTCTGATCTCCGCAATATTGGAAAAAGTGATGGAATATCACATTTAACAGAAACTACAAACTTGACACAAAAAAACCAAAGACAACATGGACTTCTTTTGCATGCTATTTCACAAATACCGTATTTTGCGCACCAGATTGTAAGGCGCAGTCTCAATTACAGGGTCTATTTCTGTACTTAAGCCATACATGAGGCGCACAGTGTTATTTGGCGCATGCTAAAACAAGGTAACAGAAGCAAAACATGAGTTTGGTTGGTTGAACGCCATCAAACATGCCGGATTCCCTCTTGTCATTGTCAGAGTCAGTCTCGTTGCCGGGTGCCTGTTCGGCTATGATGCCGTCCTTTGCGAAAGCTCGCACAACAAGTCAAAGCAGACACTTACGCCCAGGCATCCACAATACATTCACATATGGTGCTGCCTCCCAGTCTTAGTAAAGGTGTGTTCGCCGTCTCTCATCCATCGCTCCCATCGCGCCACCACTTCACTTTCAATGCCATGTGTACACTATTGTCCAGCGATCGGAGATCTTTTGTTAATCCTCCCGGAATAATGGCAAGCTCTGAATGCATTCTCCTGCTTTCTCCACTTCCAAACCATAGATTCGTTGATTTTGAATTCTCTTGCGGCTGCTCTATTCCATTCATAACCGCGTAACTGATAGTATACCTACCAGAGGGGTGACGGAGGTAAGTGTACATACTGTACGTAGCTATACGTAATGTTCTCTAATTGCTTTATCGCTGCCAGCATATGTAGAGTACGAATTATGTCCCTAAATCGGCGTGAAATGGTCCGACAGTCAATCCAACAGGAACGCTTACGAAAATCGCACAACATTTTTACAGACTTTGGACCTCAGTGTACACACAAGGCGCACCGGGATAAAAGGCGCACTGTCAATTTTTGAGAAAATTAAAGGCTTTAAAGTGTGCCTTGTGGTGTGGAAAATATTATAAATGATTGACACGATTGTGACAGGACAATAAAAGCAGCCTCACCTGAGGACTGTGCAGGTCTGTGGTGAGCATAATTATGGAGTAAGCCAGTACATAGGCAGTGTCTGCACTGGCAAACAGAGTCTGTCTATAAAAGACAATACAGGGAAAGAAGGTCAACAGTGTGATTACATCCATTTTTTAATTAAATCTAAACTCCTCATGTTATGAAAACATTGCTCTGGCCCAGCTTCATCCTGATTTGAGGGCATGTCATTTTAGGCTCATCTATTAACGCAACAAAAGCGCTCCCAATGCACTCTTACCCCTGGTTGCATTCAAGGTATCGTGCAGCAAATTTCTCCATTAGTCTGTCAATCTTCTGGGCTTCTCCTGGCAGCCTAAAACCCTCCAAGAAGGTTCTGAGCGCGGACACAAAGTCCCGTCCACAAAAGTCTAATTGGTCCACATAGCAATACATCACTTCTTTGTTGAACTTGATGTTCTCACCCAGGAACTCGCCAACCTGCGTCTACGGGTATAAAAAAAGGGACGACCTGTGTTAACTGACAGAGAGCAACTTGATGAAATGAATGAGTCAATACATTTCAGCAGGACAGCAAGGGCGCATATGTCCCTGTTGCTCACAGTGTCCAATCTGTCTTCTTGGTGCAGAAACTGGGCAATGTCCTCTGGTTTGGATCCTAACATGCCCTGATCTTGCAAGTACTGGATCCCTCTTTTTGGCTTCTTGTTGAAGCTAAGCAGAGATGGAAAGGAACATGAAAAACAACACAAAAACTGAACTCACAAATGGCCTGAACAGAATCAGTGATCAAAACTCAGCACTCATCTTTTCACCCTAATCTAAGAATAAAGAAACATATCAGGAAACTTAATACACCAATTTGAAATTCACAAAACAAATATAAAATGACTGAGGAGGAAAATCTAAATCTAGGGAGTGTGATAGAGAGGCTCACAGTTCGATGCCATGCTCAATGATTTCCTTCTGCTGTTTGATGACTTCATATTGTTCGGGATGGTCTGCCTGAGAACCAGGGATGCTGGATGAGACTGTAGAATCCAGAGAACTGACACTGTCCCGTCGCCCGATGAACTGCTCAGGGAGCTTCAGCTCTCCTCCCTCTCCTTCAGATGGATGTTCCTGGCCTGCAAACAAATGTTATGGATGAACCTCATTGGTGCAATTCAAGACAGGTGCACCGCACAGGGTCTCTCCTTTCTCTAGTTGGACTTCTTAAGAAGGACAAATGATAATTAGGTCATCTTGTTGAGATATCATCAATCATAGTTTAGTCCTCTGTGCACTCACCAAGATTGGCTTGTAGATTTGGGTTGACATACATGTCTTTGCTCCATTCTACCATGCATTTCAGAATGGAAACAAGACATTCCAGGCCCTTCTTACGTAGACTCAGCTCCTGCAGAGTTACAGGACATGCTTGAGCTGCAGAAAATTCTCAATTCTAATCATAAATAATCATAAAGATTTAGAAACCTGTAGAGGAGTCATCCCCAGCTCCTGGCCACTACGACCCTGAGCAATCTTAGACAGGTCATTAACTAGGCGTTCGAAGATGTTGGCTGCATTCAAGTCACAATCATAGTTCACATAGATGTCAACCACACACTGGGCATCTGTGGGAAAGCCAGAATTGATCACATCACATGTTGATGCCTGAACTGAATGATGAAATTCATTGCTAAACAAAGATATGAAAGCCAGCAGAACTTGTTTAAAAGTATCGGTAATTGCCTGTTCGCCAGCTATAAAAAACACTCTCCTGAAAATGAAAGAGACTTAAGTGGATTTGTACCTGCACAGATGCGAGTGAGTGTCTGGATGACCATCCACTTATGTTCAAAAGAACTAGTGGATGTTTCCAGAATTGTCAAGAAAATCTCCCGAAAAAATACCTAAGAAAACCATGTTAGAGGAGAGACAAATTGAGAGAACATGACTATATGACAGAGAAAAAGAGAAAATTCTCTTCTGGATCACAAATTGACAAGAGTCTGTCTGTAAATGCACGGGACTCACTTCAATCTGCATCTTCAGGTGGACCTTAAAGTGCGAGAGCAAGGTGAGGAAAATTGCCAGGGAGAGCTCAAAGACCTCAGGTACGGAGGACACACCGTTTTTGGAAAGTGCCACACATAGATACTGCTTAATAGCATTGACAAACATCTCGTGAGTACGGAACACAGGGCCGGCCCCCTGCAGCACAGAGAGCAACAGCTGCAGAGACACAATCTTGGACCGCAACTCATGGGACCTGCAGAAGAGTCGAGTTGAAGGAATTGCAGGAAAGAGAAACACAGGGGCAAGACAGGCGAAGATTAAGTAAGGGATAATGAACGCGTCGGAGGTCATTGTGGTCTGATAATCACAAAGAGGTGCCCCCGTCTCCCGACGCAAAGCAGGGGAGGGGGCACCTCGGGGGACGAGGACATTTTCCCACTTATTACACGGCTTAATACATTAATAAATAACACAGTTGACAGAAGTAGTCCATAACAGGGCTGCTTTTATTTTTCTGTTATAGTGTAGGCTATTTTCGTCCGCGCAAGAAAATAGTGCCTTCAAGGCTACAGGCACTCTGCTGTCTGTGAATCATTTGGATGGATAAAGGAAGGGCTCATTGGCCTATTAAAAGTCAGTATTGACATTGAACTCAACATTTCCATTATAGGTAAAGTTTGACAAAGTGAACTGGACATCTTTGCGAACTCTGAAGTTAACACTTCCGTCACATCCCCCAACGTGTGTTGGTAGCCGCGGCTAGAAGCACACGTTTCATCCATCCATGGATCCGTCCATGTTTGTTAATAGAACAAGTGCAACACTGGCAATGGTACGTAAATGCGTGGAACTATGTGCGGATGCGCGGATTTATACGAGCGCAGCAGGTTCCACTCTGAGGTGGTCTGATTTCACAGTGGTTCATTATTGATAGTACAGAGGTCAATAACCAAAAATAATGACCGCTTACGTGACCAATAACCGCCAATCAGAATTGAGTATTCATCCAAGCCGTGTTGTAATGTCCTCATAAATGCCATGGAGCCACACTTCTTTGGGGACAACAAATGAAACTTGGATCTAATGGTATAAAGGCCAAACTGCCTTGTCAGTGAGGTTGGTTTGCAGCTCAGTTTACGGTGCCCTATTCAGACTGGCAGGTCTTTCGTTTCATGTTACAGTAACTGGAGCAGAGAGCTACAACGAAATGGAAAAGATTAAGTCAACCTGACTTATGCCTGGTCAGTAGTAGCCCAACCAATGAAAAGACTTTAGTCTTAATCCCCAAAGTTATAAAAGAAATAACACGAGCACTAAAACGTTCTATAAGAATAATCATTATATCACGAAGAATAAACTTCTGCTAATAGTTTCCCTGGATTGGGCAACTTCAGGTCAATTCTGTAATGAAATATATCACTCACTTTGGATCTGGAGGTCCATCAGCGAGGGGTTTCATGGAGAGTTTGCATAAGGAACGAAATACCAGGAAGGCATCTTTCTGCAGGATGTGAGAGAAGCGAGCAGCACTGTGGAAGCCCTGCAAGGCCTCTGAATCCTAGAGAGGATAAAAAAAAAGTCAAAGGTTTTTATGATACAATTACATCACGTCAAAACAGATTCTACAGACACCAGCTCCGCACTGATGGGCTCTTAAAAACATGAGCTTGCAGGCAGCGGGGGAGAATCTGCCAGATAGCTAAATGGAAATATAAATTGCAGTTTGTGGGCTTAGGGACAATCTTAGATCAATTCTAATTTTCACTTATCATTACTGCATTCTGAGGGGAATGCAACAACAATTCAAATGGTGGCTGTATTCTCTTGTCAAGATGAGAAGAAAGATTGATCAATTTTGTATTTATCAGTTTCAGTTTCCCATGAGGGTCTGGATGACTGTTGTGTCTTTTCCGCTACTATACAGACACTGAGATGTATGTAAATCCTCATTCAGCGCCCTGGTGTTGGTGAACGCTGCTCACCAACATATCTGTTGAGGAAACAGACGTGCGGTCCTCAATGATGCCATTCATTTGCTGACTTTCTCTGACTCTGGGGAGTGCAACCTCTTTTTGCTCAGGTAGAGGGAGGACTGAGTGCTCAACATCTGGGGGAGAAAAAGGAGGACATTTTTGGGCTGCATTTATAAATAACAAGTCTTTCAGTGAGAATGTTTTGTCCCCTGCTGACATTAAAGAAAACAGCAGAGAGGGAGGGCATAAAAGAAAAGATGTTAATCAGGTGAGAAAAAAAAATAGAACAGGCTCACGAGCTTTGACCTGTTCCAGGATGAATCTGCGCTGGTAGCTCAGTCCCTTCTGACTCTGCTGAGTTTGCTTCATTTTCTTTTTCTACTTCATCAGCTGGCTGAGCTGCAGCAGGAGCAGTCTCACCGCCATCCTCTTCAAAAACCGAATCTGGAGGTGAAAGAGACAACCAAAAGATGCTTCATGAGGAAAAGGCCTCTCCAAACATTTAAAAAAAAAGTCTGATCTGGGTGTGTGGGGAGCATGGTGATGTGTACCAGTAGATGGGGTGACAGCTTCTGTTGACGGTCTTCCATTCATCTGACTGCAGCCCTCCTCTGGCTCCCCGTTGACGGATGGTGTATCTGCTGCCTGGTTCGGGAGTGGTGCGTGGGGTGTAGAATTATTGTTGCTGGTGGTGGTGAGATCTGGGGTACTGCCTGCAGGGGAAGGGGAACTCTGTGGCTCTGGGGTGGATGTTCGATCGGATCGTGGGGAAGTGGACCTCCGACCGCCAGGCACAGGTGATGGGTTCTGCTGGGGAAGACGTAGATGGTCCCTCTCCAGTTCTTGTGCCTCCAGGGCCTGTGCAGATGACAAACCAAAGATAACTCAGAGGAGACACAATTTGAGTGGGAATAGTTTTAAAAGGAGCACCGATTCCAGATAAATAATCAGTTTTTTAATTGTTTGATAATAAATAATGCTGCATACTTGCTTTGAATTTGTTATTCATCAAAATTCTTGAAAGGCAAATTCTCCTCTGTATGTACCACACACTTAATATGAGGGGAATTGGGCAACATTCAAATAACGCCAGTGGTATCACACTGAGGCTCAAGATTTTGAAGAAAATATTATAGATAGCAACAATAGAAAACAGTTACTTGTGGTAAGGAATGACTTAAGCTGAGGTGCAATGCAATGCTCTCTAAGTTCAATCTGCTGCCAAAATAACATTACATAACATCCCAGGCCACAGATCCCAGCTCCATCATTGTGCACCAATTGATATTACTGTATCTTCTGCTTTTATTGACTTCTTTTAAACTGCTGGGTCAGCATGCAGATCTGAACAAAAAAAAAAGGCAACATATAAATGGACTAACTGCCTGATTCTCCATGCGTGTAAATATGACATTGAGCATTTGCGTGAGCGTGGCCTTAGCAGTCGTCTGGTTGATGAGATTGCGACTAGCCAGGTAGATGTTGTAGCATGTGCGGACGGTCAGGAGCACAGTGCCCTCGTGGATCTCTATGTGTGGAGACGTCACGGCTGTCAGCAGCGCCTAGCAGAGGGGGCAATTAACAGTTATCAGACAGGATGTCTTGCGGAGCAGCTCTAGCTGCTGCTCCGGCAGTGCCTGCATCACAAGGCTACGCTTTACCCTCTATGATTAAGGCACAGAGGTCTTAAACATCTTTGTTTATGTCAACCTCAGATCTTGAAAGCAAAACTAAGGTGAATCTTTACGAATATCTCTGAAAATCAAAAGTTAGAAAAAGAAATAAGAACCCACAGAGCACTGTCAACATACAACACTCTGTGAAATGCAGATTACTGTTTCCATAAATCTTGAGTCAATAGTGATAAACTTGGTTTCTGTTGACTCTACCCTCTCGAACTACCAGGATGTGTACTTAACATGTGGAGGAACCTTAACTCCGCCACAGTTGTGGATCAACTCCACTGACGACAAAAAAAAAGTCCACTGCTTGACTATTACTGGTTTGACAACAGTGAGAACAATGGTAAAACATGCGACTAAGTATACATTTCAACAATGCATTCCAAACTAAAAATGTGGCGTCACTTCTTTGATGCAAAAAACTAAAAAAAAGTCAACGGGGAGAAGAGAAGAGAAGAGAAGAGAAGAGAAGAGAAGAGAAGAGAAGAGAAGAGAAGAGAAATACAGAACTATAACACAGTGAGGAGTCGGAGGTAATGAACCTCAACAATTCCTGACAACCCACTGCATAATTGCAAAGCCTGTAGGATATATTTAGGATGTGCAGTTGAGTGGTACCTTGATGATCTGCAGCTGGACCCCCTCATCAGTCTGCTGTCCCTGGAAGCAGTTGCAGATAGTCTCCAGTAGTCGGTCGATGAGTCGCTTGCCCGGCGCGCCGCTGTCCGGGGCATTTCCCGTGATATGGCCATATGCTATTAATTTCTGCAGTAGAGAGACGTCAACATGTTGAGATGGTGAGAGGAAAGTGTATTACCTGATGTGGATATGGATATGAGTGTGAGTGTGAGTGTGAGTGTGTGTGTGAGTGTGTGTGTGTGTGTGTGTGTGTGTGTGTGTGTGTGTGTGTGTTCACGAAGAGAGTGCAGATTATAGTGCAAAATAGCACAATATAATAGATAGACAACAGA
>OMPJ01034516.1:0-21122 GCA_900312935.1 Carapus acus | reverse complement strand
AGGAGTCATGGGAGAAAGTTCTGTGGTCAGATGAGACCAAAATCGAACTTTTTGGTCTTAATTCCACTCGTCGTGTTTGGAGGATGAAGAATGATGAGTACCATCCCAAAAACACCATCCCTACTGTGAAGCATGGGGGTGGAAGCATCATGCTTTGGGGGTGTTTTTCTGCACATGGGACAGGCCGACTGCACTGTATTAAGGAGAGGATGACCGGGGCCATTTATTGCAACATTTTGGGGAACAACCTCCTTCCCTCAGTAAGAGCCTTGAAGATGGATCGAGGCTGGATCTTCCAACATGACAATGATCCGAAGCACACAGCCAGGATAACCAAGGATTGGCTCCGTAAGAAGCATATCAAGGTTCTGGAGTGGCCTAGCCAGTCTCCAGACCTAAACCCAATTGAAAATCTTTGGAGGGAGCTCAAAGTCCGTGTTTCTCAGAGACAGCCCAGAAACCTGGCTGATTTAGAGAAGATCTGTGCGGAGGAATGGGCCCAAATCCCTGCTGCAGTTTGCGCAAACTTGGTTAAAAACTATAGGAAACGTTTGACCTCTGGAATTGCAAACAAAGGCTACTGTACCAAGTATTAACATTGATTTTCACAGGTGTTCAAATACTTATTTGCCACAGTAACACACAAATAAATTATTCAAAAATCATGCATTGTAATTTCCAGATTTTTTTTTTTTAGATTATGTCTCTATCAGTGGACATGCACCTCAGATGAAAATTTCAGACCCCTCCATGATTTCTAAGTGGGAGAACTCGCAAATTCACAGGGTGTTCAAATACTTCTTTTCCTCACTGTATGTAGATATGTCTAAATATGAACACGGCATGTGGATCAGGAGCTTGGCCAGGACTCTTTCGCGGTCTGTCATCACAGAGGCATATCACTCACCACTGGTCATACTCCAGCTGCTATCTGCGGGTTGACAAAGCAAGAGACACAAAATGTGGGGAAGAAGCCAAGTTGGTTAGTTGAAAGTAAGAATTTCAAGTGCTGAGACTCCATGCTTCTGAGTAATTAACTTCAACACTGGTGACCTTGACATGATGTTTCCTGAAGGTGGTGTTTGGCCAAACAGCACAGCAGCTTGCCCCCACTGATTTGTCTGCTGTTTGCCATACAGTAACTAACAGACTTTAGTTTGCATGACCTGGACATGAATCCAGCACTGTTCCACTTCCTAAGAAACGCAATAGAGAAGCCTAACTCTCAATGTCGTCACTTCATTGGACCCCTCCAACACCTGCCGAGAGCTGGGATCTCTGAGGGATCAGCCAACAACTGGCAAATATGACGTTCTTACAGCACAGCTGTTCAGGATATACCATGTGATGGACATGAGTGGGCACAATGCCCTTTGCCTGTGAATGACTGATGGACAGCAAGCTCACAGAGCTGATGAAGAACATGTCGACACTGATGTGCTCCAGTGATGTTCCATGCCTTTTTGTTCCCAACTAATTTCTGCGCCAGCTCCCACCTCTCTTATGCACATTACTGGCCTGCTCGCCGGTAATCTGACTGAGAATTCCGAATGGATTGCAGAGGAAGTGTACCAAATTCTGCTGGTGTCTCAGCAGTGCTATATCGCTGTAATGTTGTGGGACGTGGGGAGGTAGCAACAGACAATAGAGCCTGTCTAAACCAGGTGAATGGGTCCAGCCTGGGACATACTTGATTACCAGTTGAGTGGCGATGGCTATGCCCACTTAAACAATGTTATCACTGTTTTTACAAGCACACTTTCCCTCACCCTCAGGATTTTTCTCACCATCTGGCGGGGGCCACCTCAGTTATTGAGATGGGCTTGTTATGTTCACATGACCAGGTGCTGGTCCACCCACAGCACGAGCCCAAGGCTGCAGTCATGACGCCATTCAGACAAATAGAATTTCTTCAAACGCTGTTTTGGCGTGCCAAAATTTGCATGGTCAATCTGGTCAACTTTCACAGGTTTTTTTCTGTCTGTCCAAGATGCTTAATTGAGCACCAGGGTCCTCATTTATCATCCGTGCGTGCGCACGTAAATGTGCGCAAGTAGCGCGTACGTGCATTCTAAGACAAAGTATGCGTAGAAACGTGTGTAAACCTACGCATGCCTCTAACCATGTGTAAGCACAACATCCAGTGGTAGAACAGTGAAACTACAAATAGAGCCCATACAGAGTGTCAAGCAATCTCAAACTCGTCATTGGTTCCCGTTCCCTCTAATGAATGAATGAATGAGGGAGGGAGGGAGGGAAGGAAATACATTTTTCAGTTGGAAGTAGATGCGTTTAATAATTGGTGTGACAAGCTATTAAAAGCAACAGTGACAGAACCCGCTATAAACACTTTAAACGCTCCATGGCCGGGCTGGCGCTGCTTGAAGATTTAGGGCACCGTGCGCAGGGAGCGCGTTTTTAGAGACCGCGCAGATGTGTTCGCGGAGAGCACAGAGTTCCTCCTCAGCAGGATCGCTTCCCAAAACATATCCTGATGGATCTATGCCGTGATCTACAACCTATGTTGAAGCGGGAGACAAAATGCTCCAAAGCTATCGCTGTTCACATTCAGGTTGTGTTCATCCTGGGATTCTTGGCCACCGGGACGTTTCAACGGGAGATCAGAGACATATGCGGCGTCTCCCAGCCAACGGTCGCCAGAATCATATCAGTGGTGTTAGAGGCAATCATTTCTCTAGCTCCGGACTACATTCAATTCCCGTTCGAACAACACCAACAAATAGAAATCAAGCAGGGATTTCATGCCATCGCCAGATTTCCCAACATCATAGGTGCAATAGATTGTACCCGTCGCTCTCAGGGGACCATCACATAATGAATTTAAGTATCTTAACGGGAAAGGAAATCATTCTGTGAATACACAAATAATTTGCGGTTCCAGTATGACCCTTTTGAACGTTGTCGCCCGGTGGCCAGGAGGAACACATGACTCGCTTATTCTGCGAAACAGCTGTGTGGGTGAGCACCTCCAGTAGAAGATGTTTCTCTTCTGTGAGCTTTTTAGCAGCGATCTTGATGTCAAATAATTTTTCAAAATTTCTGCCACTCATCTCTCGGCCGATCCAACAGCGTGTACGGCTGTTGACACCTTCTTCTGCAGTTTTGGTTCTTGAAGACATACTTGCATCATACATTTAGCATCCCAAATAATTTTTGCTTGTGGTCCTCTACTTAGCTGACAAGAGCCTCTACTTCAGGGCCTTTTTCTTCATGTTGCTGGTTTGGAGGAGAATATTCAGTAGTGTGTTTACGAGGGGATTGCCCCTACCATATATGGTCAATTGAGGGCGTTTGTTCATGCAAACGACTCAAAACGTGCACGAGCGCAGCAGTTGCGCACAGGTGACAGTTATCATCGCCGATTGCATACGTGTGTGCGTGTCACTGGATTATGCACGTTTAGTAACTGCAGGTTTTTTGTTCTTTCGGCTCGTCCACACGATCAAAAATAGCTTTTCTGAGCACAGTTAGTAAATGAGTCTCCAGGTTACATCTAGAACAGGGGTCGCCGACCTTTTTCAGACAGAGGGCTCCTTCATGGGTACTGAGTCATACGTTTGTTAAGCTCTTCTAAAATAACAAATTTTCTCAGTTTGCCTTTAATAATACATTATTAATGAATTATTTATGATACTCATCTATGTGAAGACACTAAACTGTTAAATTTTCAGATGATCACTTGTATAGTTCATTTCATAGGAAAAATCTCCCATTTTCAATAGCAAGTGATAAATGTTTTGCACAAATCATGAACCATTTTGCACCATATTTCAAAAACTTATCAGTTTTGTAATGTGAAAGAAAATCAACTTACGTTTATTAATCAATCTTGTCCCATTTTAAACAACTCAGTCTGCAGCATTTTCGGACAAAATCCGGATGAAAACCAACAGCTGCGCCATACAGCTGCCGTCCACGGACTCGTCACTTTGGAAGCTAAACTACCTGCACCCCGCCAGATCCTGGTCCAGCTGAAATGTTAAATTACTAAGGATTAGACTGGTTCCATTTTTCTGGTTTCGAAGTACAGCAACTATCATCACTGCTGTCTGAAAATGCCATCTTCCTCTTGATCAGAAGATGTGTAGCTGTAAACACTGCTTTGGTTGCTTTTTGTGGCTCTTTCACCGGCTTCGGAAAAAAAGGCTATTGCGCATCAAAACTTCCTTTAGCTCACTTTTTCTGCCTGTAGTGACGTCACCAATGTCGCCCTGTAAGTGAGACACAGGCAGGTTTCTTTCACAGTCGTAAACAAGAACTCTTTCACCCATTCGTTGTGAAAGTGATAAGTTTTCTTTCTTTTTTCTTTCACATATTTGGGGCAATAAACTGCATTCAGAGCCCATCTTCGCTGCGCCCGCTAGCTTACTCTCAACTCACATTGAATTTTGGTCACGTGCACAATACTGACCCTCAAATTACATTGGAGCTACTAGAATACTTTATTACTAAATTTCATTTATCATGACTATATCTTAAGGAAACTGTCATTTTTAAATTTATATGAATGCACGTGCGATTTAAAAAATAGCAACAGAATAGAATTTTAGACGCAGCTCACTGGTGAGTGGTGCTATTTTTTAGAAAAGTCCTGCGGGCGCTTCATGTTGTCCTTGTGGGCGTCCTGGCGCCCACAGGCACCTTGTTGGTGACCCCTGATCTAGAATTTTACCTTTTCCCACTTTGATTGAAGCTGTCATGTTGGTCTGTTGCACACGCGTTTAAGAGTTCTTTAACATCTGGTGGTGAATATTATGGTAGTACACACTTCACCCACTTAGACCAGTGTTTCCCAACCACTGTGCCGTGGCACACGTGTGCCATTAGAAGTCATCAGGTGTGCCGCGGTATAGGCATCACCCACCCTCCAAACACACACACAACTCACTGCCTAACGTGGAAACACAGACCCCCAAACCCAACCACCCACCCACGTACCCATCCCCTCCCCGCCGACAACTCTCGTCCAAATGCAGAAATAAATGAGCCCACGAGGACTGTACTCCCCCCTGTAAGGTTACGGCAGTGTTCATCTGCAGAGCTTGTTTTTCCCAACACTTGAGAGTCTCTGTTAAGGTCCTTGCAGATTCCTCTCACTCCTGGTCTCCAGGGGTTCAGAGAGATGTATTCCGGGACATGGCCAGAGTGTCAGCCCTTCTAATTCAATGTCCCAAAGGAATTGAAGTGGGCTATGTTTTCATTTGCCACAACACTCATTGCAGACCGTCTCAGCCTCCATCACGGATGTGCTCGAGGCTGAGACCCTGAGGTCCTGGAGGCAGGATCTAAGACCTTTGCTGTAAACTTTCAGGGACTTGAGGAGTTGGTTTCAGCATGCTGTTATGAATCTTCTCACGTGAACCCAGATGAGCTGGCAGCTTTGGCTCTGCCCCTGTGGCCAGACTCACATAGGTTTACAAAGAAAAACAGAAATTGAAAGATGTTTGTCTTTTCAACTGAATTAGGCACTGAATTTTGCACCGCTGAATCCAAAAATTGCAAATCAGATCAGATCAGGTTTTTGTGCAAATTTCATAAAAAAAAATACAATCTTCCAACAAAATTTGTTGCATTTTTGTGATATTTTCAGTCGATTTTTATTATATTTCTCATTCAAGAGAGGATTTAGGAGGAAAAAATACTTTTTCTAAGAACATGTTAATTAAATGGAAGAATTGTACAGGAATTTCCTCATAGTGAGCTACAGCAGGGGTCTCCAACCCTCGGGGCCGTAGACTGGTGTTGGTCCGTGGGTCATATGATACCGGGCCGCACGGAAAAGATCCATAGCTTACTTAATTTCTGTTGTATTTATGATCTGAGTCTGAAGGGATTTATTCTGTAAAATGGCCATATTCTTTCCGTCACATTTGTCTTTGACTCACTCTTGATGCCTGTCAAAATCCTTCACTCGGTGACATACAGTATTTTGCCTTTCGTCAGCCTGTACTCCTTTATTGTGGTACGGGACGGCAGATTCGGCTTGCTTCTAGCTTGCCAAGCGCTTTCAGCGGTCACAAGACGCCCGGGTATACACACTCACACACGGAGGAGCACAAACAGAGGTTTTCTTTAGCCGGCGAACCGGCACTTAATCTCTCTCCGAGCTCTCCACTACTCTGCGGCAACAACAAGGACCCATTTCTGTGCGAACATGCACCTTGGACGGCTAAGTCTGCAACATAACTACCCTTTACAACAGTAGAATCTACCTACCTATTCACCTATCTACAATACAAGGTGAAAACCGGTCTGTGGCGCAATTAAGCGCAGAGACCACTCAGCTACAGGACGATGTGCTGATTCAAGAACAGGATACTTTAGACTATTTCATTTTTTTCTGTTTAATTCAGTCATATCAATAGCGCAAAAGTAGCAGTCAGTGACATGGTTTGTCGTCCAACCCATGGGAATTCCAAACTTCAGACAACTTTTCTTGGGGCAGCAGTGGCTCAGTCGGTCAGGGGTCTTGCTGGGGGACTTGAGGGTGACCGATTCAAGTCCCAGTGATGACACAAGAGACTGGAGGATGGACTTGTGGCTGTAAGGACTGCATTTTTCCTGCCAAGCACTGCTGAGGTGTCCTCAAGTAAGGCACCCAACCCCCAACCAGCTCAGGGACACTTTCAGAACGGGCAGCCCCCTCACTCTTGGGATCCTCCCTTACTGCGTGACATGGTGTGCATACTTCCATGTGTGTATTTGTAAGAGTTAAAACTATGTAATTTCCTTTTCAGGGGATCAATAAAGTCTCCTGTCTCCTTTTCTTCTCTTGCCTTTGGTTCACTGATGCAGATACTCGGTGCATGATTTGCATACTCGGTACATGATTTGCATACCATGTATGACGCCCAAGCCTTATCGTGGTCATCAAGTTGAATACCAAAAGAAGCATATTAAGCATGCTTTATGAAACTTGCGACTAGATTCCTGTCAGGAACAATAGTGTATTCACTGCAGATGTAGCAGAATACATCAAGCTTCTTTTTGCAAGATCTTTCAGTAGAAGCCATTTTATTCACATGTAATATAAAAAAAAACTGTTGGTCATAAATTCGCATATGCAAAATCTTCTGAATTTGTTAATTTTAAGAAATAGAAAAGAATTTTGCATCATATGATGTGAAAATACCCATACATGTAAACAAAAAGATCAAAAAACAAATGTGTGGCTTAGTTCAGAAAGTTAACCTGATTGAGCAAAACATTTTTGTTTTTTGATTCAGCACATCAAAATGATCCCAAATTAGCTAAAAAAAAACCTTAAACAATAAATTTGTTGTCGACCAGTGTTATTCCTCACTCTTAGTGAAGATGCAATTTTGATTTCCTCAAAGAATCGTATTTCAGATCTGATTTACAGAATTCACATCTCTGTTCTGCTTCTAAATCATCAGATTCTCATCAGGAGAGAAATCTGACTTCTTCTTGAGCATTTAACTGGTAGTCACTTATCTCAAAAACGCTAATCCAAAACCTTGAACACTCAAGAAAGTGTGTTTCACCATGTAGGTCAATGCAGTGACAGGAAGTCTGTACACATCTAAAGTCCTGGAGGACCGGGCAGAGAAAGAGGACGAAGAGAAAGACTTCAAAGGTTCGGATGGAAGCCATGTGTATGAGTGGAGTGCAGGGCTCGAGGATACAGATGACTCTCACCTCTACTTCTCTCCGGATCAAGGCAATGTCGTCTTTGCAAGTGCCATAGATGGATGGGGATTCAGGTTTGTTTGGTATTCCAAGTAATAATCCTGATGTGGGTGTAGATGTCACAGTGGACAGAGCTGTGGACATAGCACCCCTCTGCTATGTAAGAAAAATTTCAGTTGCAAAAGAGTGATTTTCTGTCTGAATTAATTTGATACATGAAATATCAAATTTGAAATCAAGACAGAAAGAACAAGTCTATTCTAAGACTGAGCAAAGGGCGGTGTTAAATAGTGCACTGAAGCCCTGTACAAAGTGGGGGAATTTGCCTGTTGCCACTAAAAGATCTGCAATCATAGTGAACACCCTTCGTCTTGCCGCCAAAACGGCAAATGTGCTTTGCACAGTGTAAAAGGGTGACAAACAGCCGTTGGACAACCTAAGGCAGTCTACTACTTTTATGACATCCCTTAATGTGACTGCTCCTACAATGCCTGTCTACTAAACAACCAATGGGAACGCTGCAGGAAATGGACAAACAAAGAACAGATGGAGACAAAATGTACAATAAAAACTTAAATAAACTTACATTTAATTCAAATCATAAATTCGCCACAATTTTAAGGGTCGTACTTTGATATTTTCATTGTTGTCTCATGAGGCTTTTCTCTTGTGTGTCGACGTCATGCTGGTAGCATGTCGTACTGATGCTCGCTCATCGTAGACTGCTCTGTGTCATACGGTCTAAACACAAACTTGTCCTACCCAAGACTTCAAACTCTATGATGCACAAATGCACCCAAAGTAAAATATTGTACCATGAGAAGGGGGCTCAAAGGAAAACCTCCTAGCCTGATTGTTAATCCTTCAAGGCATACTGTTACGTGACAAGACACACTGGAAGCACATGTCTTACCCAGCTAAATTTCCCTTTTTCCTCCCATTCCTCATTCTCTATATGTCCTAGATTACTTGATAACAGAAAAGCACATCCTAGAGTGAAATAGCCCATAGTGCATGCGTGTGCACATCATATTAAGATTAAATTACCTGCTCACCTCAGTTAATCAGTTTACAATTTTCAGAATGAGGAGTGTCTTCTTTGCTCAGTATCTCAGACACATCTCTCGTACAGGATGACTGTGAAGATTAAACCATTTCACACCTTGTCTAGACTTATTTTGCCAATCATTTCAGATTCGAGAGAAAGAGGCACACTCCATTAATCACATGGAGGGGAAATAACATCATACATTCTGTTATTTTGAGGGGAGAAATTACAAAGCTATTGGGCTGCACCCTCTATGTTGCGCTAACCTTTATTTGTAATTCAGATATACACAGCAGTGTGCAAGAAAAAAAAATATCGCCCTTGTTTAGTAACAAATAGAATGGATACAAAATGGCTGAAAGAATATGGCATCTAAATGTTTTGGCCAATGCCAAAAAAAAGAAAAACGTCTCAAAGAGAGATGGGATTCTGAAGAAATGATTTGTTGTAATTTTTCAAGTGTTACTTGATGGGAAACTCAGTTCAAAAAATAATTTCCAGAACAGGAAGGGTAATTGAGTGACTTTTAACATACAACCCCTGTTCCAATAAAGTTTGAACATTATGTAGAATGTAAAAAAAAAAAAAAAAAAGCAGAATACAATTATTTCTCAATCTTTTTAGAGCACAAAAGAACAGAATCCTCAATTGTCACCAGGACACTGTTTCCAACATCATTGTGAAAATACGTTACGCAACTCCACATGATAGCAGCTTGTGATTTTTCAACCCTTATCCAGTTTAATTCACTACTGAGACAAGATATTATTTTCACACTGTTAAATGTTGTTTTTTGCAATATTCTCTCATTTTAGATATAATCCCTGCTACAGGTTCCAAAAAAACGAGCCGGGACAGGCTCATGTTTTCTACCGTGTTACATCAACTTTCCTTTTAGCCGCACTCAAAAAGCCTTTTGAACTGAGGACACCAATTGCTTAGGCTGTGTAGGTTGAATTCTCTCTCATCCTTGCTTGATCTACAACTTCAGTTGCTCAACAGTCACAGGTCTCCGTCGTTGAATTTTGTGCTGCATAATGTGCCACACATTTTCAGTGGGAGAAAGGTCTGCACGAAGCCACGTGCAGAACGTGGCTTGGCATTGTCTTGTTTAAATAAACAGGGATGTCCGTAAAAGAGATGATGCGTGGATAGCAGAATACAGTGGTACAATGACATACAAGAGCCCCAACATGCGAGTTTCTGTAGAGGTAAGAGCAGTAATCCAGGTTATGGATTTAGTTTTAATCTAAGATGTGCCTTTTTTCCTAACACTGCCTTCAAATTGGCAGTAAGACATCGACAAAACACAAGCATGACAGTTAAAGTGTCTAATTAAATAATTAGACCCAGCACAATCATCTCCAGCTCAGCCGCAGCCTCATTTTTTACTAGCAGGCCATCTCAGCATTAAATGGGTCAGAGGGGAACGTATTGTACGGCTGTTCTGGGTCGTGCATCGCGGAACAGGGCCACAAAGCTGTCTTGCAGGTTTTCAACCAGTGCTCTTTGCTAAGCTCTTTGCTTATTCAGGGTAGCGCTGGTGACTTGCCTCTTTGTGGCTTTTAGCAGACTGGAAAATGCATTAAACCTCACCTGTGAATATGTGCCTTGAACAACGTCAGGATGTTGACAAAGGCAAACACACTTTGAACCAGAACAGGCAGCATTTTTATCTTACCCACGACCAAAAAAAGCCAGATCTATAATCCTCTTGCGGTCTGAGCACTCGGGATAGTTTTTGTCTTTCTCTTCCAAAAACAGTTTCACAGCATCCAAAAGCTGAAAGTCCCTCTTCTCAGTCCCTTTTGGATACTCCTTTTTGATGTGAGCATGGAGTGAGCTTAAGCGTCACTGAGGATTTGAAGTTTTGAAATGTGCTAATAACTCAAAGATGGCTTGCCATGATGTTCAACAAAAAAATATAAGCTCTCCCACTTTGATAAAAACGTCATTTGTTCATCTTCATACTTTCACTTTGCATTTTTTTCCCTGACATTTTGATAGTGAACTTGACACAAGTTTCTGGGAAACTTACAGGTCTTTGGAGATTAGAGGTTTGATTGAAAATACCTTTTTGATCTCAAGCAAAGCTAACATGGACATCACAAAAACACAAACTTCGATATGAGCGGAAAAGCTGCATGAAACCCGGTTGGCCAGGATTGCCTTGCAGAAAGATGTCGTTTTTAATGTGGTGCCAACTGGGGGACCGAAGATCGAGAGCATTCAATGTTGATTTTTGGACTGAAGATGATGAAATCCCTGAAGATCTTGCAACTGTACTTTGAGAAACTTTGTTTTTAAACTGGTGGACTATTTGCTCATGCAGTTGTTCACAAAGTGGTGAACATTGCTCCATCCTTGCTTATAAACACCTGAGCCTTTCAATCATATTCCTCACCTGTTCCCATGTAATCAGTTCACCTGCCAAATGTTCCAAACGGGTGTTTTTTGAGCTACCCTTAACTTTCCCTGTGTTTCGTTGCCCCTGTCCTAGCTTTTTTTGAAATGTATTGCGGGCATAAAATTCAAAATTTGGGAATATTTTCCACAAAGCGGAGGGATACGGCCTCAACACTAAAATTCCTTGTCTTTTTAGTGCATCCAACTGAATATAGGTTGACCATATCATGATTGTATATCATGTACATCTCAGGACCTCTTTGGAATTGATGTGACATGAAGTTGCACACACATCCTGTACAGAAGATGACCTTGCCTGTGTAAAGCAGCGATGCGATAGCCACTGAAGTTTACATACTCCTTTACATGTTGGGGATTTACAAGCCTGTTCAAATCATGTGAATCAGGACTGGGCTAAATGTCATAGATTTCACTTGAGACCAAAGAGGCAGTCTGTGTTGATATTTATATTTCTTATGTTGTAGAATAAGACACTTTGCTCAGATTTACAGTGAGAGAATGGGCATAAGAGAGGAGTTACTAATGAAAACCCTGTGGGGTGACTTCTACCTCAACGCAAAAGCTAAGAAGATCCTGAAAGGAGCCCAGGTAATGTTTTCTCAAGTGTGATTGAAACTTAAAAGCATAATTCCACCAAGACCAAAATATTTCTAAAGAAATGTTGATGCTTGCTTGTTCATCTTGACTCCCCTTTCTGCCCAATACACCTCTCTCTACCTTCCCTTGCCCTCTCTATTCTCCCCTTGCTCGCTGACCCTCCCCTCACTGAGCCTGCCACTCTGAATCTCAGCACAGAGAGGGGTAGAAATGGGAAAACACACCGAAAATAAAAGGCAGCCTTGTCCAACTTGTACATTGAAACCAAAAAGCATTGACAATGTGAACTGTGGGAGAGGCTGCTAAACTAAAATCCAATGTTACCATTCTACAGTGTAACCAATTACCAATTACGTAGTCTATTAACTGCCACTTGAGGTCTGATTTAGTCGTTAAGTCTTTCATTCATTGCCTCTGTATGTGGGCTAGAATGCTCAATTGTTGAATGAACCTTCATATTATTGATAGGTCATCCGGTCAATTTCTCGTTAAATTATTTTTATCTAAAGGATGTCGGCATGAAAGGTTCAATGAGCAGTTTTTGTACATGTTATCTATTCCTGTTAAACCTCTTAACAGCTTCCTCTATTTTACTGAGTCAATATATCACGTTTCCCATGGGTTCAATTGGCTGCCAGGCGATTCCAACAACCTCCAAAATATCAGCCAGGCCTCTTTTGTATGATGTCAGACCATTTTGTTCATGGTTGCCTCTAGCTTGCTCGAAATAGTTAATTTGCTATGTCTTTTGCTGTAGGCCAAAGGGAAGAAGCCGTTGTTTGTGCAGCTTGTGCTGGATAATATTTGGAGTTTGTATGATGCAATCATCAGTAAAAGGTAGGTGACTACATTCTGTTGCAAAAACAGATTGCTGTCCTTTGTGGGTACATGCGCGTTTAATTGAAGGAGACTCAAATGGAAACAGTCATTCAAGTGCTCGCAGGCCACCTTAGATGACACAGGGGTCCAGATTTGCAGGCCCGCGGGACAGTTTGACACTTGTGGCGTAAATGACAGATGACAAAATATTTGTTGTAAATACCTGCTGTTTCGTCCAACTGAGTGACATTACGGTAGATGCTCTCACAGTCCACCCAATGATATCTCACACAACATACTCTGGTACAGTGAATGAAAATAGCTGCTGCAAACTGCACGTCAAAGGTGTCAAACTCAAGGGCAGCGAGCCAAGTGCGGCCAGCTGCATCATTTTATGTGGCCCGAAAGCACTTGAATGACTGTTTCAATATAGCACAGGTGTCAAATTCAAGGCCTGCAGGCCAAATGTGGCCCACTGTGTTATTGTCTTTGGTCCACGAGCACTTGAATGACTGTCTTTATATAAGTCTCGTTCATTTTAATGTGCAGTGACCCACAAACTATATCTCCCAAAATGCACATTGATCATGTTACTGGTAAAGTGACAGCAGCTTTGACAGCACCAAAACAATACACACTTAATTTAATGTCAATTTGTTAAGGATCACCAACGTGGATCACGCGAGGGAACCCAGTTATTGAACTGATGATTGTTGATTAAATCAGGTTTCTTTTCCTGATGAACTACAACGATCTGTGATCTTATAATAGCAAAGATGTAACATATTTCAATATCTATATAAGTCACATTTTTTTAAAGTTGGATGGGTAGAAAACTGTTAATAGTAGATATTTCTAAATGAGGAGTTACACTCCATCCATCCATCCATCCATCCATTTTCTACTGCTTATCGGGGCCGGGTTGCGGGGGCAGCAGTCTCAGAAGGGAAGCCCAGGCCCCCCTCTCCCTGGACACCTGCTCAAGCTCCTCTGGGAGGACCCCAAGGCGACATAGTCCCTCCTCCGGTAAATAGAGAGTTTTGCCTTCCGGCTCAGCTCCTTCACCACGACGGACCGGTTCATTGACCGCATCACTGCCACCGGTTCACCGAACCATCGGCTGATCTCCAGTTCCACTCTACCCTCACTCGTGAACAGGACCCCAAGATACTGAAACTCCTCCACTTGAGGCAGGATCTCGTCTCTAATCTGAACGGTGCAAACCATCCTTTCGAGAGCCATGGCCTCAGATCTTGAGGTGATGATTCTCATCCCAGCCCTCTCACACTCGGCTGCAAACCGCCCAGCACATGCTGGAGGTCCTGGTCTGAGAGCGCCAACAGGACAACACAATCTGCAAAAAGCAGAGATGAGATTCTGTGGTCCCCAAACTGGACTCCGTCCGGCCCCGGGCTGCACCTAAAAATCCTGTCCATTTAAATAATGAACAGGACTGGTGACAAAGGGCAGCCCTGCCGGAGGCCAACATGTACTGGGAATATGTCAGACTTACTGCCGACAATGGGAACCTCAAATCACTCCCCAAATGCTCCTGCTGTGGTTGTATAGAGACCGCACAGCCCTTAAGGGGCCATGGACTCCATACTCCCAGGGCACAGGCTGCCATGCTATGTTGCAGAGGCTTGTCAGCAATGACAGCCCTGGAACATCCAAAGACTTGAGGTACTCAGGGTGGATCTCGTCCACCACCGCCGCCTTTTCATCATGCAGCTTTTTAACCACCTCGGTGACTTCACCATGGGTGATGAACGAATCCACCCCTGAGTCCACACCCTCTGCTTCCTCTATGGAAGACATGTCAGTTGGATTAAGGAGATGCCCGAGGTATTCCTGCCACTGCCGGACCACATCCTCAGTTGAGGTCAGCAGCCCCCTGCCTCGGCTGTTATGATTTGGCCATATACAAATTTCATTGACTTGACATGACTGTAAACAGTGTTGGTAGGGCACTGCTTTCCCTTTAAGGGGCCCTGACGGTTTGCCAGTCTTGGCTGACCGATAGTCCTCCTTCATGGCCTCCTCGAACTCCTCCCAGACCTGAGTTTTGGCTCCTGCGACAGTCCGGGCTGCCGTGCGCATGGCTGGTACCTGTCAGCTGCCTCGGGGAGCCCACAGGCCAGGTGAGCCTCCTTCTTCAGCATTGTGTCCAGGGATCTCTGCTGCAACAGGCACCGGCTGCCTTATGGCCACAGCTTTGGGCTGCTGCCTCAACAATGGAGATGGTAAACATGGTCCACTTGGATTCTATGTCCACAACCTTGCTCAGGATCTGTTTGAAGTTCTCTCGGAGGTGGGAGTTAAAGATGTCCCTGACGGCGGGCTCTGCCAGACGTTCCCAGCAGACCCTCACAATACGCTTGGGCCTGCTGTCTGGCTTTCTCCCCTGCCAGCAGATCCAACTCACCACCAGGTAGTGATTGCTCGACAGCTCTGCCCCTGTCTTCACCCGAGTGTCCGAACCATTGCGCCGGAGGTCAGATGATACCATTACAAAATCGATCATCGACCTCCAGCCTTGGGTGTCCTGGTGCAATGTGCACTAATAGACACCCTCATGTTCGAACATGGTGTTTGTTATTGACAAACTGTGACCAGCACAGAAGTCAAACAACAAAACACAGCTCTGGTTCAGGTCAAGGGGACATTTCTCCCAATCATGCCCCTCAAGGCACTGCTGTCATTGCCCACGTGAGCATTGAAGTCCCCGAGTACAACGATTGAGTCTCTGGATCCCAACTTCTTGAGAGAGGCTGGACTCTCTTCCACTCTGGAGTTTCCTGTGGGGAGAGGCGGCGAGCTGGAGTGGGCTTAATAATAGGCCGCTCCGCTGTCACGTGTTGGAGAAGTTACACTTTACACTAAATTACATCGATGATTGATGATTGCCATTTACAACTGGCCACTGCTATGCCGATGTGTTAGTAGTGAGTTTGACACCCCCGCCGTACGTCATGGCAGGTCTCACTAACGTCCTGTCCGCCTTTCCCTTTAGTCTGGCTGCTGTTCATCTATCACACAGAACTGACACCACCACTTTGACAGTCTCCCCCATCTATGCCACCCTGCCTGCTTTCTCTTTTTGACCTTTCTGGTGCACTGTTCGATGTATTGAATAGCCCAATATACAAGAAGTCAAACCCCCTCACTATCTTTAACTCCTTGCATCTTCACCCATCCACCTAGTGTACGTCACTCTCATCAATACACATGCACTGTATACTGTCTTGCTCCTGCTGACTCTCATTCCTCTACTCTTTTGCAAAGCTCCACTTTTTCATGTCTTTGACCTGCTGCCTCTGGTAACTACAGACTATGTCATCTTCTAACATTATTTTCAAGGTTCATTCCTGGTTGTTCGTCTTTTGCACTCCATCCAGTTTATTACACTTATGTTACACTTATGCCTTTTCTTATTATGGATATGCACCTTGGGTAGGGCTATGTGCAATCTCATTGTTAGCTGAATTTGTTTTATGTAGCAATGACAAATAAAGCCTAAGTCTAAGTCAGTTTGTCCTCACCACAGTCACCAAAGGTCGCTATGTCCCCTAACCTCTCTCCAGAGGAAACACCATACAGCTTCCAGTTTCCCTCACCACCATAGCTGCTCTCTTCTCACTGTCCATGTCCTCACCATCTTGCAGAATCTGTCTGAACTAATGGCAACACTCCCCCTTACTTGCCTGCATAGTTTTTACCATGTAGATATTGGCTGTGCCTTCACTTGCTTTCAGTTTGTAGATACAGTGTTAGGATGATACTACAGTCTGCCATCTGATGCTGCCACAGTTACACTCAGTTACACTTGTACCACCGAATGATTGACTGCCTTTTCTCAGATTTCATCAAAGGTTATGAAGAAATCCTTAATGGTCTTATTCAGTGTTGTGACACAACACAGACACTATCTGTGCAGCACATGATCAACGTGTATACCTTTTTCCAGGCTTATGAGTCATATTATGCTTTCACCTTTTCTTGAGATTTGTGTGGACTGCACCATTTCCATTGTCTTTGGTAATCCTCCACCATGTCCCTCTGAATTCCTCTCTAACACAATATCTACCCACATGCTCATTGACGTTGGCTTTAATGATCACATACACTGTCTTAAAACCCATACACTCTGATTTAATTTTATGTCAAAGTTTTTGTGACCCCAAAGGTAGAAGCACTCTCAGCAATATGGGGGGTTACTACGATGGAATTTTGCGAATATCACATATATATATATAACTTTATTGATCTGTGTTTACAACAGAGATAAAGAGAAGGTAGTGAAGATGGTGGAATCGCTGGACTTAACAGTGACGGCAAGAGACCTTCGGCACACTGATCCCAAAGTCCTTCTGTGTGCCATCTGCAGCCAGTGGATGCCTGTATCTCGGGCAGTGTTGTGTATCCCTTACCTCTGTATTGATTTATCAACTCTTAAACTCCTCGTGCAACGTTGGTGGTAACATACATTAATATTAGCATTGTCATGAGATAATATGTGCATCATGTTGTCAAATTCTTTAATACATTTGGAAGCGATGGTATGTGAGAAACTTCCCAGTCCATTAAATTTGACAGCAGAAAGAGTGGAAAAGCTGATGTGTGTTGGAGCACAGCAATTTGACTGTTTGCCCAGTCGGACTCAGGAACTGAAAAAAGGTACTGTAAAAACACTCATTCTGATCCCCCCTTTGACAAAATCATGTCATCGTGTTTAAACACTTGCATTTGTTCAGTTGAAAAGTTTGGAATAGTAGACTAGAGAGCTGACATAATTGATGTTTGGTAGTCATCATAAATGCAACACATCAGTTTGTTCAGTGTTCAGCCACACAGTTCTATAAACATGTCAAATGTTTTGAAGGTGTTTTGAATTTTTCATACCACATGTCCAAATCGACAAGATACAAGTACATTTGTTCTCATGTAATAAACGGAACACAAGGTTTTGTAGTTGCATTGTATTTACCCATTACGTTGTGAACCAAAGAGAGAAATGTCGGTCGATCTTTGTTTACTAAAGTTGAGCAAAGTCTGTGCCAGCACAAACACCCGTCAGTGTCCAAGGAGTTGGAGATAGATAAAATGTGCTAGTATGCACTGACAACAGACCTGACCATAATTGTAGTTGAACAAACATTTCAGAATTTTTAGTTTTAGATAATTCTGAAGGTAATTGGATTTTGTAAACAGGTTACAGACCAACTGCAAACTTATTGTCCACAGCCCAGAAAAAAAGAGGGTCTAGTGGGTCAGAAAATTGTGCCAGAAGTCTACATGAAGTAGTGGGAATATCAAAATGACCAATCAAAGCAACTACACTCTATTCTACACGTTTTATCGGTGGTTGGCAAACAACACATTGCATTACTGCCTCCAAGTGGAATGTTGAGACTGTTCGCTTTGAATGCTGCATTCAGTTGTCCCCAGTTCAATAATGAGGAACTAAACTGCCAAAAACTGCAAAAATTTCAGAGGGTATCAAATGATACTTATTTTTCCCCCACGCAAGAAAGAAATCATCACATACAACAATTTTTTTGCATCTTATTTAGGAGTCCCATATATGATCTGGGTGTATCAAATGACATCAAAAGTGATAATGCTGCAGTGAGGATCTCTTTTTTCCCCCATCTCTCTCCAGCTTTCCTTCAATGTTCCAGTGATGAGACTGCACCAATCATCATCTTTGTGTCAAAAATGATAGCTGTCAACACCAAGGTCCTGCCTCAGAAAAAACAAAGGTAAATCCATTTCCAGTTCAAAATCAGATCTATTTCACTTGCCACTGATATGTAGATGTAAATGTAAATATAAATGTAGTTTTTTAATACAGCCCTTTACAACAATCCTTCTGGTGAACCAAAATGCTTTAGGATTTCAAGATTTCAGGAATCTCTATTGTCATTACGACAATTAACTTTTTTAACAAAATTACATATTTACAATAGGTAAATAAAAGTGATACAGCCCTTTACAACAATCCCTCTGGCGAACCAAAGTGCTTTAGGATTTCAGGAATCTTAATTGTCATCACAACAATTCACATTGTGTAGCAAAATTGCGATATTTCCAACAGAGAAGTAAAAATACTAAAAAAAACAAGAATAACAAACAATTAAACTCAGTGAAGAACAGTAAAAACAATAAATTAGAGCATGATGAAATAGGATAAATTAAGATAAAAGTATCACCATGCTACTCAGCAATAAAAGCCTCCCTAAATGAATAATTCTTCAATCTATATTTGAAGAGTCCAGGGTCAGGAATGAGGGGCATTTCAGCACAGAGCTTAATCCAGAGCCTGGGATCTGCAGTGGTAACCCAAGTGCTTTCATTTTGACCTGAGCACTTCCAGCAGCAGTTGGTTGGTAGATCTCAGACCTCTACAACTCATAGACGGTTAAAAATAAGATGACATAACAAAAATTTCAATGATATATATACAGTACATACGTACAGCACATACATACATAATTATTAAAAAGCGAGGCATGCAAGCCCTTGCACCCTTGCAGCATTTACCCACGGATCCACCCTCTTTATCTTTATCTGCTGTCTCCATGTTGTTGAGGATGTACCCTCTCCTCTCTCCTATGATGCCAAACACAGTTTTGGCTCTATACACTGTCCAGTAAGATCTCTGCAACCCACCTTCACAGGCAAGCACCTTAGCTTTCCAGCCTTGTCTGTGACAGTCGCTAGCTAAGCTGTCATACTTTCAACTCTTCCTTTTAAAGGCCTCTTCCTTTGGCTCTTCACAAGGCATAGTGAGCTCCAGCATGACAACTTTCATTCCAGAACACACAAACAAGACAAAAAGTAAGGTAGTGTGTCACTTGTGCCAGGCAGAATCAAAGTACAAGAGTAACACAATGAACTTGAGGAACCTCATAAACCAACATAATGCCGATGCTCTCAACAACCCATGGTAAAACTCGACAAGGCTTTTGTCTGCAAACTACCACCAAGCTGCCTGCTAATGTTTTATTTTCAGATGTTTAATTGGTCTAAGGTCTGTGAAGTAAGTAACATACCATAGATCCCTCAGATCTGAGGGAACTTTCGTTGGCTGCTCAAGTCCAATGACTATTACTATTGAGGAGACCTGACATTGTTCTCAGTGTTGTCAGTGGCTTCTGACACTAGCTTCTGACACTGGTTGACTTCACCAAGAAGCCTAAGTAGCATCGCCCTCTACAGCAACAAGAGCAAGCTGACGTTCCCGATTGACAGCCTTACTGAGGATTTCATGGTTGCCAGAGTGAGGGAGATTCTCCATTGCTCCATCCATCCATTGTCTGCAAGTTATCCGGGGTTGGGTTGGGGAGGCAGCAGCCTCAGAAGGGAAGCCCAGACTTCTCTCTCCCCGGACACCTCCTCCAGCTCCTCTGGGAGGATCCCGAGGCGCTCCCAGGCTAGCTGGGAAACATATTCTCTCCTGTGTGTCCTGGTTCTTCCTCAGGGTCTCCTCTCAATGGGACATGCCCGGAACACCTCCCTGGGAAGGCGCCCAGGGGGCATCCAGAAAAGATACCTGAGCCACCTCAACTGGCTCCTCTCTTGGTGGAGGAGCAGCAGCTTTACTTTGAGCTCCTCCTGGGTGACAGAACTCCTCACCTGATCTCGTAGCGTGCGTCCTGCCACCCTGTGGAGGAAACTTATTTCGGCCGCTTGTATCTGAGATCTTGCCATGACTGAAAGTTCACGAGCATAGGTGAGGGTAGGAACATACACTCAACAAAAATACAAACGCAACACTTTTGTTTTTGCTCCCATTTTTCATGAGATGGACTTAAAGATCTAAAATTCATTCCAGATACACAATATAACCATTCCTCTCAAACATTGTGTAAATGTGTGATGGTGAGCACTTCTGCTTTGCTGAGATAATCCATCCCACCTCACAGGTGTGCCACATCAAGATGCTGATCTGACATCATGATTAGTGCACAGGTGTGCCTTAGACAGTCCACAATAAAAGGCCACCCTGAAATGTACATTTTTTTGCTTTATTGGGGGTCTGGGGACTCAGAACCAGTCAGTATCTGGTGTGACCACCATTTGCCTCATGCAGTGCAACACATCTTCTTCGCATAGAGTTGATCAGATTGTCAATTGTGGCCTGTGGAATATTGGTCCACTCCTCTTCAATGGCTGTGCGAAGTTGCTGGATATTAGTGGGAACTGGTACACGCTGTCGTATACGCCGGTCAAGAGCATCCCAAACATGCTCAATGGGTGACATGTCCGGTGAGTATGCTGGCCATGCAAGAACTGGGACATTTTCAGCTTCCAAGAATTGTGCACAGATCCTTGCAACATGGGGCCGTGCATTATCTTGCTGAAACATGAGGTGATGTTCATGGATGTATGGCACAACAATGGGCCTCAGGATCTCATCACGGTATCTCTGTGCATTCAAAATGCCATCAATAAAATGCACCTGTGTTCTTCGTCCCTGCCCATACCATAACCCTACCACCACCATGGACCACTCGATCCACAACATTGACATCAGCAAAGCGCTCCCCCACACGAC
>OMPJ01034513.1:0-48158 GCA_900312935.1 Carapus acus | reverse complement strand
AGTAGAGGCTGGGGTTACGTTATGCATCCATTAGATGAAACTGCGCTAAAGGGAATGTCAACAAAACAGTCAGATAGGTCAGTCAAACTTTATAAATAGATTACAAACTATCGTTCTGACAACTCCGTTCACTCCCAAAATGAATAAACAGCTGTTTGATTATTTTCAATAAACACGTAAAACACAGTCCGATACTGTTACGGCAAATCGAACATTAGTGCAATCACAATACAGTAACACTCGAAATAGTGCAAAGCAATAACAATATATCAATAACTCAACGTTGCTCAAACGTTAATGTCACACAACACAACACAAAATAAACAATAAGTTTATAATAAGTTATTCCTCATCTGCGAAGCCCTCGAATTCTTCTTCTTAGGTGTCCGATGTAAACAGTTGGGCGATAACGGCGTCCAACATGCCCGGCTCTGTCTCGTCGAAGTCGTCATTCATCGAGTCAGTGTCGCTGCTGTTGTCTAGCAGTTCAGTGACAATTCCTGCCTTCCTGAAAGCTCGGACCACAGTTGAGACGGATACATCGGCCCAGGCATTCACGATCCACTGGCAGATAGTAGCGTATGTCGTCCGGCGCTGTCTCCCTGTCTTGGTGAACGTGTGTCCGCCTTCCATCATCCACTGTTCCCACGCAGTTCTGACACTCCTACTTGCTGCTCTTTGTTCAACAACCCATCGTTCGAGTTTGTCCTCCAACGGTATCCATCTCGCTTTGTTCCTTCCGAAACTCTGTCTTGTTTTCTTTACCTGGCGCAGGTCATCTTGTCGCTTCCTCCACTTCCGCACCATTGATTCGTTTATATTAAATTCTCTCGCAGCTGCTCTATTACCGTGTTCTTCTGCGTGACTGATCGCCTTGAGTTTAAACTCTGCGTTGTAAGCGTGTCTCTTAGTAGGAGCCATTTTGGGGTCTTTACACAAATACACCAATGGAAATCGAACAGCGCGCCTCTCGTAGTCATAAAATATCCCAGCATGCATCGCGTGCTTGTTCTTCTACGGGGGAAAATAAAGTCGGCGGCGGCTTACCGAATGTGCAAGACCTGTTGTGGCTTAATATTGGTCCACATATAAAGCGCACCGCATTACAAGGCGCACTGTCGGCTTTTGAGAAAATTTGATGTTTTTAGGTGCGCCTTATGGTGCGGAAAATACGGTATAACCTAATTACTAATTCAATGGCAGTATGAGCAGGAGGACCCTTTCTGCTTTCGCATATCAACACACACTGGAAGTGTCAGACAGGAAAAGTTAATTTTCTTAGCAATCTTGAAACAGTATTTGTTGATGCTATACTAACTGCTGTTTTTACCACTAGACATGATGGTAATATTTGTTAAGCAAATGGTAGAAATTAATACAAGTCATGGCTGACATTTGTGAGGCAGAGCTTTGAGGAGACTGTCACCGTACCTGAGCACACAGCACATGAGCAGCAGATGTTGTGGGACCTGTGCTGGGTTGAGAAGGGCTGGGCAGTCTGAGCGCAGGCAGGCCAAGAAGGCCCTAGTTCTCCTGGAGCGGTCCTCACTGGCACGTCCCAGCCACAGTCGTCGCAGGTTTGGGCACGTCCACTCCCGGAAGCACAGGGCTGGAACCAGCTCAGGAGTGAGGGCCGACTTGGCCTTGCCGCTGCTCCACTCTTTCACTATCACTGGGGGAACTGTGACAAAGAGGAAAGTAATGTTTATTTTTGTAAAAATAAATGGGCATTTAATGTCTTTAACAGCAATTAAAATAATTTTTGTCATTGAAAACTGTTTTTTTGTCAGGGCAGAATATATACTCTACTCTTATGTAGTCGAAACTGAAATTTGTGATAGCTGCCTCAACGCTTTCAAAATCACTTCAAATTTCTGCTGGTCACTTCTGTCACGTCAGGAGATATCCACTTCCTATTATGAGCGCAGCTGCCTCCCATTACTGGTGAAACTGAGATGTAACATCAGCTGATCCAGCAAAGAAGAAGCCACAAAGAAGAATGTGATAGCTTCACCACTTTTCTTTAGCTGGATAATTGATGGCCATTGGTCCAAGGCAAACAGGCTCATATGGTTGCCAGATTTGAAACACGAATTCATGTGCAAATTTTTGATTTCATGGCCTTCATTGAAATAAATCTCCATTTAAATCTCTATTCAACCCATCCTTGGTGAGGAGGAGCACTGGGCTGTACCTCGACAAGGACAGGAACAGGGATGGGGAGAAAGCTCCCACCGAGCCAGTAACCTTTTGACTAAGGAGATGTCGGTCATTCAAATCTCGTGTGCCATCCTACGATTGGGTTGCAGTTGGAGAGCGTCCATGAAATGTTCGAGGAGTTCTCCCACAAAACCACATGACAAGTTAATGGCTCGCGTATCTAAAAACAAAAAAGAACTATTTGACTTTCACCCTCATTAATATACTTTACCCTCAAGTGGAGCCCTCTTCCGCAGGGCAAGCCTTTCCAGGCGACGGTGTGTTTCAGCCAGGCTAAAGAGGACGCCGTAGGCATACTGTCTGGCAGCACGGAACAGCAAAGAGGCAGGAGGCAGCTCGGAGTTACACTCATCTTCTATACACACTGGCATCTTCATCTCACCCTGAGAGAGGGGACAGGCGATGGGTGATGCATAGAACAGAGACCGAAAGACAGAAGGTGTATTGTCAAGGCCAAAAGACAGAGGTGTATTTTCAATGGAGACTTGGTCTCCCGGTTTTCGTCATCATCTTATTCTCTCTATTCTATCATTGTTACTTCAGATGTGTTTTCACTATCTAAAAAGGAAATTGATGGACGTTTTAAATTCTGTCTCTCTAAACAATGTGCATTACGTAGTATTTTCACCACATTGAATCAGTTGATCTAATTCTAAGGACTGGACTGGGACCTTGCAGAGGCACCATCAACATTCAAAGTAAATATTTATCCATTCCTATCATTTTTGCAACTGCCTGCTCATTTCTGAACTGATGAAAATGCTACTCTGTAAAAGCTGAAAAGCATTTAGCAGATATTCTGTACTTCTATCCTCAGAAAGATATCTATGTTTCTATAAAAGACAGATTGTTGTTACAGCTTGTGCAACAATTTCTCATATGACGTGGGTGGATTATACCGCCTCTGTAATATCATTAACTCTGTCTTTGAGCGAGTGTGTGTGCCATGAATGGAATGGCTCAAATTCTTCTGGGTCCATTGTGGGTTTTTTTTGTTTGTTTTTTTTTACCTTGGTCAGTATGTGGTAAATCTGGGGATACATCAGTCCTCTACGATGTCTGTGTTCAGCTACACGAAGCACCTCAGCGCTGACCTAAATTAAGAAAAAAAAAAAAGAGTAGGAAAAAAACCACACGGAGACCAAAATATAAACAGAGGTCAGCAAATAGAATAAAGCCGTTTTCATTCACTGAAAGACGATGTGCAACTCATTACCTGAGGCAGAGGGGGCGTGGTAATGTCCATGTGACTCCGCGTCGCCATAGACAGCAATGACGGAATGTTTGACACGCTCCCGTTGCCTTGGGAGCCATCCCCGGATCCAGAGCCCACCCTGCCGCTAGGATCCTCCCACCTAGAGGGTTTGTCCGTCAAATGGCTGGAAGCATTTAAGAACGAGTTGATTTCAGGAGGACTGCTGGCAATATTGATGAGTGCATGTGATGAGGTTGTTTATGTGGAAAATAACTTTTTTGGATGGAGGCATTGACAAAATCACATCTCTTACTTTGTGTTGCCGTCATTGGGTTCGTCTCCATCTGATGATGACGATGGAGAAGGAGAGGTACCAGACTGGGTGCCGGCGTGGTTATTGGGTAATCGATTTCCGCCCTGAGTGGAATCATAAGGCGCTGACCAATCTGAGAAGCCCATCTTTCCAGTCAGCGAGTCATTGCAGTCTTGTGATGGTGGGTTCTGGAACAGAGGGTTGGAGCCAGGTCCATAGGGAGTATTTTGGAAAGGAGGCCTCATCCCTGGCATCTGGGGAGGAGGGAACTGAGATGACAGTGAGGGTGGAAGGGGAAGTGAGAATTAGACGGAAAGTATTGGAGAGAAGAGGGGAAGCAAGTCAGATAATAGAGACAACAGAAACCAATCAAAGTAGTGCAAGATGAATACAAGAGGGGGCAAACAGAGATATCACATGAACACAAAATTGTTTCATGATTTCATACAAATAAAAGGACTTTAAAGAAAATATGCGAGAAGATTTGGAATGGAGAGGGAGGAACCTCTTTTCTTCTCGACCAGCTCCTCTCTAAATTAATGCATGCTAGGAGGCAAATTAAGGACAAAACATTCACCTTTGCGATATACAGATTGGAGGTAATGTAGCAGTTGGGGCGATCTAGGAGTGAAAGCTACCTGTGTCTTTCCTGGCTGCATCGGTCCCATGTGGCCGGGTGGTCCCCCAAAGGGTGTCGGTCCAAACCCCGGTACTAAAAATATCAAGAAAAATACAAACATATTCTAAGAAACATTGTAAAATATCTGCCTGATAGGTTGTGTGGAAATGATCAGCTTAGTGTTCTGGAGACATTTCACTACTCACAAATGAAAGCGGGGGGTCCCATGTTGGGCTGGCGGGGTTTGGAGGCAGCTGAAAAATATTCCACAGCTTTCTTAAAACGCTCAACCTTGTCCTCCATGCGAGACTGCATTACAGAAGAAACAACATTACATGGGATCAATAATAAGTACCGACAATGAATTACAAAAACACATCTGGGTTGGGCACCAAACTGTTCCCATACACAAGCGCTTGAAGAACAAAAAGGGGAGGAAGATGGCCTTGCACTTTATGCATTTCCAGACACATGTGAGGGACTCAAACACAAACCTTTTCTAAGCATATTTTTCCTTTTGACTAACAGCATGGCAGGGCTCTCAATTGCCTTTCAGCCAAGGATACAAAGCATTCCCCTCTAATTCACCAACAGGTAAAAACCACATCTGAGGGGCTCCGTCTCAGTTGTATCGGCAATGATTTCATTTGCTGATTTATCATGTCTGAGTGCTTAAGGAAACTAACCCTCCCTAAATGAGAGCTTTATCTGAGCTGCAATTTAAAAGGTGGACACCTGCATGAAGCTGAAAGGTTGTTCAGTCTGTGGAATTTGTGAATCTAATTTGTCCAGGTCTCTGGTTTTATGTCTTCCTACAGACAAAAACTCAAGAAACCTGCTTTGTGGAGGTCCTTTGTTAGCTTTGTTAGCAGGAATTTTTACAGTGCCCAACCCAAGTGCGCTGCAGGTCCAACAGGGTTCTCAACATGAACACATATGCAAGTAATTCTGACCGAACTTGAGAATTTCAATTGGAATACTGCTTGGCAAGTGATATATTACCTTCTTGATTTCGCAGTTATCCAAACGAACAATCTTTTTATTGTTTGTATGACTTAAATGAACCATATACAAAACTGGACCCATCTGATATGTGGAACGACTGTGGCATACAAATTACTGTATTTTACGCACCATGAAGTGCACCGGATTGTAAGGCACAGTCTCACTTATGGGGTCTATTTCTGTACTTAAGCCATACATAGGGCGCACCGTGTTATTCGGCACATGCTAAAACAAGGTAACGGAAGCAAAACACGAGTTTGGTTGGATTTTATTCCACTTTTCGCAATCAAACATGCCGGGTTCCCTCTCGTCGTTGTCGGACTCTGTTCAGCGATGATGTCGGCTTTCGTGAGAGCTCGGACAACAGTCAGAGCAGATACCTTCGCCCAGGCATCCACTGTTCCAGTTCCAATGTACACTCCTATGTCGTCTGGTCCGACTGTCAATCGAGCGGAGCCCTTACTTTAGTCGCACAACAATCTTTTAACTTATTTTTGAACCTCAGTGCACACATAAAGCGCACCGGGTTAAAAGGCGCACTGTCTTTTTGTCTGACTTTTAAGTGTGCCGTATGGTGTGGAAAATACAGTATGTTTTGTTGTGTACAGCACTTAAAATGAGTCACGGTACATCAATAGATTCAAAAAAAAAAAGATGGAAAAAAGCAGGGCCATTGTGAAAGCCTGAATGTGCTGAAACTGCACGTTACCTGTGACTGTTTAAAGACATCTCTAGCAATGGCGTCAAGATTTCCCAAGTCTTTGATGGACGAGACGTACTCTGAGACGGCCTTGATCACCACCTCACAGGGCGGCAGCACCAACTGATGGGCTCGCACCTGCAATCATAACAGCACCAAACACTCGATTCAGTGTGCAAGATAAAACTTGCAGGTTTCATTCCCACTTAGATTAGTCGTCATTAGCGGAGCAGCAGTCTGTGCCTACAGATATTGAACAAAAACTGATTTGCAGTTCCCAGAATGTGAAAATAAATCAGCCACTTATGAATACAACAATCGACGCTGACATCAGCACAAAAACTCTACTGAAATGTTGCATCGTTTTAAATGGCAACGTACCTGCAAGCAATGACAATATAGCAAGCAATGATAATACCCATTGCATTCATGGCAATTCAAAAACATTTATGAAAAACTTAGCAGCTACATTGGAGAATAATTTCATTGAGAAAATGAATGCAAGAACAAAAAGTCATTTTTACATTTATAGGCTTTGTAACAAGAGTTTGACAACAAAACTCGTAGGACTGGCTGAATGCATTACACACGCACACACCTGGGGAGCATAAAACAATAACTAGGTTCTTCTGATCAACATCATGCATGAAGTTGAGTAGTGACCACATATTATGTAGAGGATGCACGTCATTTTGGATGCAGAAAACGCAGTGAACAATGCAAAGTCAACACTTCGTGAGTTTTGAAAAGAACCGACTGCATAGATGGGTGTTCCTGCATAGATCTCAGTACTATGTAAACAGAGAGCAAAGGTTAACATATTTATAAATTTGGTTATTTCCTAGGCCTCTATCAATTGTGCACTATTGTTTTCTGATATATTTTCTGTGTGCACACAACAGTGCTACAGGTAGCATTTATCTGTGTTACTGCTTTGCACTAAAAGAAAAGACTGAAAACACTTCACTCTCTCTCTCTCCATTCTAGGTAATCTGCCTACCTTAAGTGAGGCAAGTGGGTGTTCTGGTCCCAGCAAACTCCAGTGGAAGGCAGCCAAATCCTCATCAGGCAGAATATGATTACCTACAATGGAGGAGGAGGGTGTCAAATATTTACACGCCTTCAAGTGAGAGTAGTTACAACAATATCTTATTGATTTGCAAAGATATCGTACAGATCTGAGGTCTACCTGCAAAACTGTGCTGCGCTACTTACCCAGAAGAGCAGCAAAGCAGGGTAAGTGCTGTGTTTTCAGTCCGAGCTGCCGGGCGGCCTCTGACAGCAGGTACTGGTGTGTGGTCAGATTCTTGCCATTCCAGCTCAGTTTAAGTGCGTGTGAGGAGAAGTAGGCTGGTACGTTGCAGAGGGCGAACTCGGAGTCCTGAGCAATCAGGCCGGCAAATGCGTAGTCCCTGTATAGGGACAGCACCTCTTGATGGTGGTCCTCCAGAGTCTGGACTACCTGAAGACGCAACATGGAAAAGAGCAGAGCAAAACGCAAGGTTGACATTACATTATTGGTGAAGAAGTTACAAATTTTCAACACAACCATCACTCCCATCTTGTTGCTCAATTCAGTTATTACCTTTGCGCATTAATTGAAAATTATAAACATATTCTGAATGAGTTCATATAGGCCAAAGGGAAGTGGCTGATATAGGCCAAAAGGAATTAGGTGAATTGTAGGGAGTGCTGTTTTGTGACCATGAGACAATTCAGCGCTACATCTGGCATGCCAAACAAAAAGGAAAATCATGGTATAGCCAGTTCATATAAAATGATGCACAATACAAGCGCCTAAGAAACACAGCTGCCAGTCTGCTAAGGAATGGAGGGGAATAGGTTTTGTAGCAATACAAGTAAGAAAAGAAATCATTTGACAAAACAGCAGAAGCCAATTCAGAAGCCCAATCAGATTTTTAGGTCAAAGGAATAAGTACATAATGGAGCAATGAGGCAATGTGTTACTGTCGGGTGGTCTTTTTTTAGACTCTGTCTAGCCTTTAAATGCAATTAGTGCATGTTTCCTTCCAAGAAAGACGCAATAAGTTTGTGGTCTTCGATGGCACGCAGGTAAATTGTTTGATTAAAACCAAACCATGAAGAGCAAGCCCAGTTTGGGGGCTGAATTTGATGTTTTCTCTGTTAGCTGTTGGGGTACACAACAGCCATGCAGGGGAGGAGCCCATGCAACCAGCTATACAGTAGGCATCCAGCAAGAGACAAGCTTATGGTGGCAGGAGTCTGGCATTATTACTTACACACAACCATGCCACCAACAGATGCATTGTTATCCCTTGAGAAGTAGCGACTGCTTTCTCATTTGATATGATGTAGACAAACATCCACTATGTATACATTACACGAATATAGTGCTTGTAGAGGCAATGGCAACAGATTTCTGTCATACAAAACTGACATAAACAAGTTGAGATGTTGATTTCATCATTTGCAAGACAAGTTTACAAAGAAATTGCACTGGATATGATCTACACCACAATGCATTACCCACATTTCAAATTCATTCATAAAAGCCCAGTGAGGGACAAAGATATCCAGAGCTAACTCTAAAAACACAGCTGGCATCTCCTCAGTGGGTAATGTAAAAAAAAACGATGGCAATAAAATTAAATTTTGCAACCAGCACTACAATTTGTGAGTGATTTTCTTGCGCTTTGTTAACAATATGTTGAACACTTTTGGAAAGTAAGGATAACGCTGCTCACCCGCACTCGGAAACGGAACATGGCAAGGCGCACGCAGTGGCTGAGGCAGGCCGGGGGCAGGAACCATGCCCGGGGAGGCGGGGTGGCCTTGCTGCCGACGTGGTTGACTATCAGCTGCGCCGTCTGTCGCTGGCCCTGAGCTCGCCGCGCCCACTCTGGCCAGCGCTCCTTCCCCAAAGTGCCGTTGAAAACCACGACTAGTTCCAGGCCGCCCTGGTACAGACACGCTTGCGAGAGGGCAGCCAGGTAGCCGAGCATCGCGTTCCACTCGCCGCCGCACACCCAGTCAGTCTGGTAGCCGCCGTACAGGCGTTGCAGGCCGGAGTCCGCGTCAATGAGAATCCTCGCAGGAGGGGGCGGGGGAGGCATGGGCCCGGGGTGATGTGGGTGGTGGTGTGGGTGATGGTGGTGAGGGGGCTGGCGGGCAACGGTACGTGCAAGCTTGAGGAGGTCCACGGGGACTGCGGCCCCGGGACACCGCTTCTCTAAATACTCTTGGAAGCCCTGCACTCCCATGACGGTGTTGTTGAGCCTGTGCGTCTGGCCGGGAGCGGGCTCGGAATACGTTCTGTACGCCGTGTTTGCAAAGTAATGTTGGGCGAGACGGTAGCTAGCTTGGGACAAGCTAGCTAGTCTCCGATGTAGTGAATAACTGGTATTATACTTCACTCTGTGGATTTGCTGATCTGTTGCACAGACTCGGTTATGAGTCAACGTGCAGTTCCGTCAAAGTATGTCAGTTATAACGGTATTTCCCCCCTAGATATTTGATACTGATCTCTCAGTTTTGGTCGCGTGTTAATTTAGTGTCCATCCCTGTTGTTTTTTTTTTTTTTCTTTTTGGTGGGATGCCAGCAAGGCCAGTGCGGCCAACTACAGCCAGAAAAAGTTCACCATATTTCCTGCCCCCATAATTTGGCTTTAAATTAACCAGCGTCAAAAATGGATTTGGCAACTAACAACGGAAATGAAATCAGCGTGCAGATGTTACGACACTATGCCTACAAAAAAAATATTTCTGATGGTTTGTGTGGATGAGAGAAATGCAATACTGCGCATTAGTTAGCAACGCCGAGACTAGCTGGCCAGTCTTTCGCGGACATGTTCAACCTAACAGCTTGATAGATCGTTGCATTAATCTGACAGCTGAAATATCTGACAGATATTTACACAACCGTTGACAAATTTCAGCGCACGTGTAGCCGAGACCTGTTGGTCCGCAAGTGTCAGAATATCAATTCAAACAAACTACCAAGCTGGGTAGCTGACTGGCTAGCAGCACTAATATTTGCTAACTGTGTGGCTAACTGCTGTTAGCTGCTGGCAGGGTCCCCGGCGTGATTTGACGCGTCAACTCCCGAAGACAAGTCCGGGGCCGACACGACGCGGAATGAGATGGGTGTCTGACGAAATAAAATAAAAGTAACTAAAAGAAAATAAAAATAAAAGCCCGATGGTGCCTCCCTCGCTTTCTTCCACACTCACGGCTTCATGTTGCGGAGGGGAACATTACTTCCAAGCGACATCAGCCATCTTGCGACTTCCTCGCGGCCCAGTGAAGAGGGAGGGAAGGCGGAGGGAGTGTGAGAGGGCGGAGCAGTAAGTGGATTCTTTGGAAATGTAGTTTTATATCGGTATGATACCGTTGAATGAGTCTATGAGCGTAGGTATAAAAGACTACAATTACCGATGCAAGGTTGGTTCCGAGTTGCACGAGCACGTAAAAGTGGAAACCCGCTTTGGTTCTCAAATTATATCTAGTGCCAACTCTGCTATCAATGAATTAGTCCGCCCCACTTTGAGATGTGATTTTCCACTTTGATAAATTCACTCATTATTCTCGGTAAAGCAATAGAATATAAGCATCCTAGGCGTGAGAAAAAGTTTAGAGAAAAATTACCTCTGGTGTAACAGGTAGACTCTCACTGCTCGGCCACGTTATGGCCTATATGTCTCCCCCGTGTGGCTATGATTGTTACTGCTCTTTGGAAAGTCAAGTGCTTTGGGAATATTTGGTGACCAAGTAACGAGGTCAACACGTTCCCTGTCTCGGCAGTCATATAGTGAATTGCGAGACGGACCGTGTGCCTGTCTGTGTTACTCCGCGGTTCCTTCTTTCTACGTCCCGACTTATTTGATACATACAAGAAGTGAGTGACGGGGACATCACTGGTGAGCGCTCAGCACGCACTTGTCTCCTTTAACCATCAGTGGACAGAGTGATGATGACGGCCCGGTCCCTGCGATCACTGTCCACCGCCTTGAAGCCTGTTCTGAGCTCCCGGCGACTCAGGGTAGGTTCAGTCCATCGCTTTTACACCCTCCCGTCACACAGGCCTAGTTTAGGTGGATGAGGAACAGGTTTAAACGGCCAAGTTAACGAGATGACGGACGATTTCGGCTGCTTAAACCGACCAGTGAAGATGGCAGGTTGAATTCTTCTGTCTTTTCAGCGCTTCTGCGCTTAGTTTGTTGTTTAACCAAGTACCCTTGGCCTCCTATACGTGAATCCGCTATAAACTGTAAACTTACACTGCTCCAAGTTGATCAATTATTCAGAGACTACATGCGTACCTGTGTGTTGACGACGTTTTTCCCTGGGTATTCCCCGTACGAAGCCTTTGAAATACTTCCAGATCCGTGCTATGTTGTTTATGCGTTGTCAAAGTTGAAATGCGTGCAAATATATTTGTACATCACCGCAACACCATGTGTAAATATTATCGTCTGTATCAATGTACTTTCCAGATGAATTTCGCCATTAGAGCACAGCTTCGATTTTTCAATTCAAACACTGAAATTCCATTCACCTGTTAAGGTCTCTCTGTGTATTCACAGGTATATGATGTATCTGAACTCAAGCAGAAGAAATCAACATACGCTGTGAGTTATATTATTCAGTAATGTCATGAAAAGTGAGACAATAATCCACAGGCTGTCAGATAAACTAATTTGCACATTGCAGAATTACACCACTACCCAGTTATTGTAATCCAATCTAATCAGAAGGAAGATGTCAATTTTGTTTTTTAATTAACGTGTGTGCACAAGAGTGACCATGGTGTCTAATTTCATCAGTGTTGGATGTTGTTTTCTTTTCTTTTATCGCTAATCACCCTTATTTCCCTGTCATCCTTCCTACCCTGATCAACTTATAATAGAGCATAGTGAGTACGGCCTCACATCCTTTCACTGATATGCTAAACACAAATAAATGTAGAGGTCTGTTCCATAGATAGATGATTAGTGGTCTTGCCTACTGAAACATATTGTGTTTGTGTCTAACATACATGCATTACAGTCTCCACCTGCGCGTTATGGCGGTAGACACACAGTGACTCTTATCCCAGGAGACGGCATCGGACCCGAGCTGGTTAGCCATGTCTGCCAGTTGTTCCGGTGACTTTAAACACATGCTTTTTATTCTAATGAACCAAAGGCTGCATGTGAGGCACACTGTTCGTCCCCCCCCCGGCTTTCTCATTCAGGTTCTGCTGCGTGCCGGTGGATTTTGAGATTGTGAGTGTGGACTCTGTCTCACACTCGGAGGATGACGTTAACAATGCTGTCATGGCTATCAGAAGGAATGGGGTTGCGCTGAAAGGTAAGAGTGAGAATGACAGAGGCCTCTTGGTACACGGCGCTGGTGCTGATTTCCTTTATATGTTGACTGACTCAGGTAACATTGAAACTAATCACAACCTGCCACCATCCTATAAGTCCAGAAACAACCTTCTACGGTACGTTCTCCACTCCCACCTCTCAGCATTGTTTTCTCGAGGTTTCATCTTTGATTATTGATTATTCCCTTGAGAGAAATTGCTCCCTTGCATTTTACTCATCCAGTGCTGGAACCCCCGTTTGTGCTTATTCCATTGCATCCAAAAAATGTGCTGTAAAATCACGTCCTCCTTCCTGCTCATTTCATTTTTGTCTTTTCTTCCCTTTCTTTACACAGCACAACTCTCGACCTGTATGCAAATGTGATGCACTGCCAATCGCTGCAAGGGGTGCGGACACGCCACAAAAATATTGACATCATGATCATCAGGGAGAATACGGAGGGCGAGTACAGCAGTCTGGAACACGAAGTATGTCCAATCAGAGGACCTGGGCAAACGTTCTCCATCAGCAGCTCTAATTGTGTTGTGTGTAATAGAACTGCAAAACCATTGCTCTCTCTCTCTCTCTCTGCCCCTCTGGCACTCTCTCATCAACCTCGTCGCTTCCTCTCCCTCTCCTTTATTTGTCATCCCCCACCTTCCCTTTTCTCTCCTTCTCTGTCTCTACCTCAGAATGTACCTGGAGTAGTTGAGTGCTTAAAGATCATCACCAAGACCAACTCTTTGCGCATCGCCGAGTTTGCTTTCAGGACAGCCCGTGAGAAAGGACGCAGTCGAGTCACTGCCGTGCACAAAGCTAACATCATGTGAGTTTGATGGGACACGGTTTTGCGTGTTTTAGCACTTCACATTAGTTATCAGAGTTTGTGAAGCGAATTTGTTGCGAGGCTTTGATTTGTGGGAGCAGGAAGCTGGGGGATGGCCTCTTCCTGGAGTGCTGTAAGGAGGTTGCTAGTGGCTACCCAGAAATTGCCTTTGACAGCATGATTGTGGACAACACAACAATGCAGGTAGCCATGACCTGCAGGTCCTACTTGCATTATCATCATATTCTCTCCATGTCATCATCAGCTGTTGCTGAAGTTACTCTACACAGACATAAGTACATCCACAATCTTTCCTTGTTGCTCCCCTGACTCTACGCTCTAAGAATTTATCGAAACTAAATATGTAACAAATCATGACAGCTGAAATACTGTTACAACACCAGACAAACTCTTGCCAGTCACATGATGCCCTCTTACAAAATCAGTACGCACAATACTGTTATCCGTATTTGTAAATAGATAAAAGCACAGCTTTTGACATGCTAAGCTTCCAGCCAACGTTCGTCATTGTTACTATTCATTTCACCGTGGCTGTCAGACCATTAAAGGCATTGTGTGTGTTGCAGCTGGTTTCTAGGCCTCAGCAGTTTGATGTGATGGTGATGCCTAATCTCTACGGGAATGTCATAAGTAATGTGTGTGCCGGGTTGGTTGGCGGGCCTGGTCTGGTGCCTGGGGCCAACTATGGAGAGGACTATGCTGTGTTTGAGACGGTAAAGGACAAAGGTTCTGACTGCATCTTCTTGTCCAGGCATCACTGATCATGTTAATCCATAATGGAAAAGGTTGCTCCGTTGAGCATGATTTTCTTAATATCTAAAATTGGGGAAAATGTAGAAAAATGTAGGTGATGTTCCAGTTTCCCTGGATCATTTATATTTTCCTCTCCATGTTCCCAGGGCACGAGGAACACAGGGAGGAGCATCGCTAACAGGAACACAGCAAACCCCACAGCCATGCTCCTGGCCTCCT
The DNA here is from genome assembly GCA_900312935.1 of Carapus acus. Classification (NCBI taxonomy): domain Eukaryota; kingdom Metazoa; phylum Chordata; class Actinopteri; order Ophidiiformes; family Carapidae; genus Carapus; species Carapus acus. Next base: position 33,958 of record OMPJ01034513.1, on the reverse strand, counting down.
GCCTGATGCTGGATCACCTGAGACTCCATGCCTACGCCAGCATGATCCGAAGAGCCGTCCTGTCCACGCTCACAGACAAGAGGGTGAGTCCCCATGCCGGCAACACACACTAACCCAATGGCACGTCACCAAAGTCAAACCCTCGAGTGGCCAGCGACAGGCCCCGATTAGCCACAGGTCAGAGTGAAACTACACAAACGACATTCAAACAGCAAAGCCTCGCTCCAGTGTTTTGTCGTCCCCACAAAGCTACACAGAGTGATTGTCCAGTGTCTGCGTCCTTTCTTTTGTCCTACAGCTGCACACGGCTGACCTCGGAGGCCGAGGCACCACTGCCGAAGTGGTCCAGTCTATCATGAACGCGATCCAAAGCACTGGGCCCCTGACCATGAACGTCTAAAACACACACACAACTTCAGGCGCTACGTCAGAGGCCTTTTGATGCAGTTATGAGGCAAGAGTCATGACCGATGATGATATTATATGTGATGCTCTTAATGTGGTCTAGTTCATTCACACTGTGTCCGAACACTCCGAACACACCACCTGTTATTTCTCGTCACATTCAATAAAAATAGTCATGCTGCATGATTTGTATTGGATAAAACTACGCTGGACACCTGGACGTTGCTCATGGTTACTGAAAAATCTTGCCCGAGATGTTACACTCCACTCAGTACTGTTGATTTGTCTTTTAGCCGAGTACTTTGGGTCATAGGTTGTTTTTTTTGCAGTTCCCACAGACTATCAGTTGCATTATCAATAGATTGAGTCTCAATCAGCCCGGTGTGCCAGATCCTGTTGCATAGGTAGCCATGACATCACTCGTTGGATACTGTGATGACAAGCAACATGTCAGTAGGTCATTCCTCCTCTGGCCAAACATTACAACATACTGAGGTCATTAAGGATTAAGTGACACCATGATTGCAGCAACTTCACGTCTCTTTGTTGTACCGTCTGAAATGTGTTTTCTGTGACATGAATTTTGTGGAAAAATATGTTTGTTTCTTCACTAAAACTTCCAACTGATGGCACTAGATTATTACAGAGGAAGAGTATTCAGATATTGGGCTGACAAAACACAAAACTGGAGGAAAACATCACATCTTTAATCAGAATTTCCATTTCAGTGAAACAATTCATCGCCTCATTGCCTTGAACAAGACATTGTTTGTTTCTCAGGAGGGCACATGTGCCTCTGAAACTACCCAAGTGAAACTGCAATAATAATGACTACAAAACTCATGAAACAGCTATCAGAACCGATGTGACATCAGGTGAAAAACATGAACTTTTGGGTCAAGTAATGTTATCCTTAAAATGAACATGTCTTATCTCAACCACCCAAGACTTTCTGTGAGGGGAATCCACCGCTGGATTTGTTCCCCCCCTTCTCTCCACTTGTGGAGGCTTGGGGCTTCTGTCGGGTTCTGTGAGGGGAAAGAAAACAAACCACGCAGGGCTGGGCGATAAGATATCACTCAGTTACACCATGTACAACCCTGGAAAGATGGAACCGTTTTCTGTTTTCTGTTCAGTGTGAGAAACCTGGATCATAATAACAACAAGATATGTTAAAGCCGATTTCCGGATGAATCATTCAGACGATTGCCAAGAAAAACCATCAGGTTTCTTTGACACTTTTTTCCTCCGGCTAAATATTGGCCTCTGCTGGCAGAATAAGGAATAACAGTGTAACAGAATTATGGTGAATTGCAGGGACGCCATGGACCGTCCAGTAGTTGGTCATCTTTTCATACTTTCATATTTTTCATTTACTTTCAGTGGTATTACGTTGCATTGTAGATAAGCTAGTTTGCCTCTCACTATGATAAACAAAGTACACAACCTACCTTCTCACCATATAATTAGCAACCAATATAATACATTTAGGAAGATTACTCATGTTATCAGTGGGTTTTGCAGCAACCATGTTGACTTTACCGTCACTAATATCCTGTCCTAGTACCCCAAAAACAGCTCCCTATGTTCTTGCGTGTGTCATCTTGCCTCTTGTGTAGGTGTTGTGTTGTTTTTGCTTTTGCAGTGATCTGCAATACCCTCTGAGAGTGTCATCAAACCGGAGAAACAGTAAACAGCTTCACGTGGAGAGATATTTTTGTCTCTGGGATTGAAATGGATTTAGGAAGGGTTTTGAGGAAGTGTGTGTGTGCGTGCGTGCGGGCACGCGCGCGTGTGTGTGTCAGCTCCCAGCTCCCTTGGTGGGCGCCTTAGTAATTAGAAGCATCTCCTAATGAAGGACTAATTGAGGGTAACCAAACACATTACAGAACTGCTCCGACATTTGCATTCTCTCTCTAAAACACTTAAGGCAACATCTGTTAATCTGTTAAAGCTCTTCATCCCTCCTTCTCTCCCGCTTCATCCTCACCCTCCCTGCGAAATGACACGTAGCCTCCATATTAGTTTAGCGGTGTGCTTATGTGAAAATGTATGAGAGGTCTTTGATCATTCAGGGTGGATAATAGCACAAATCTCATTTGATCTGCCAGTGTATGGCCCCTGTTTTTTTTTTGTGTGTGTTGTTGTTTTTGTTTTGTTTTTTCTTCCCGTCTGTGTGTGTGTACGAGCGTGTGCAGCCTGTCCGCTCTGAATGTGTTGTAGGATCAAAGTGGGACCAAGAGCCACATGGATTTTATCTTCCTCATCAGCGGGACATTTAATGAATTGAGTGATGCAGCCTCGAGTCTGACGTCCTTTGATCGCCCCATCCGCCCTCCTCTCCACGCTTTAACCCTTATTTCCCTCCGTCCCCTTTTCCACTTCACAAATTCAATAGTGCGGGGGCGAGAGGGTGCAAGAGAGGAGAGGGAGAGGCACCGAGGGAGGAATAAGAGGGGGAACGCGAGTGAGGAGAGGTGGAGAGGAGGCAGAGGCAGAGGCAGAGGCGAGCAGCATGAGTTGGCACGGGACACGCTCGGCGCGAGTGGAAAAAGCGCACACACACTAAACACAGCATGGTCGCTGCCAGGGTGTGCAATAGCACATCAGATCGGATGCCGCGCCGCCTCGTCCAGATGCTTCACGGGACGCCGAGGACAAGGGCGATGTGAGTAAGTAGTCCCGCCTCACCTTCCTCAGCCTGTCACACGTCCGTCTCAGGGAGTTAAATCGTCCGTCTGTGGGACTTTGGTGACAGAGAGGGTTTGACAGAGAGGACAGTGGAAAAGGGAAATGCAGGAGGAACACAGGGGCATGAGGAGGTTGAGCAGGGATGGTGCGATGAAGGGGAAAGTGTGAGACAGACAGCAGGTTCCCCGTGTTCTAATTGGATTACTGAGGCCAAAGATGTAAGGAGACGTGACGCAAAGCAGAGGACCTCATCGCTGCCGAGGTTTGGTGAATGTTCAAAGAGAGCCGGGCTGAGCTGATGTGGTATGTATCCAGGTTTGCTTGGGTTTAAGACTTTGGTGCCAGATGAGATCAGATGGGTCGTTCCTTCGTTTGAGTCTGGAGTGATGATGCAAACTGGACAAGCGGTGGACAGAAAGGGTTAAGTCGTGGCACAACTGGGAGGGTGAGGTGCGATCGATACAACAACTACTAAAAGCAAAGGGAGGACACAGGAGGAACAGTGGAGAAAATAATTGATTTAGCAGAAACCTTTACAGGCTCCTGTCAAATTCTGACGAAAAGCAGTATGTCAGATAATGTTTTCAGCATGACCATCATCATCATCAAACATTTTTCGGCTATGATTAATGAGAAAACATTCATTTACAACCTACCTGAGCACAACCACTCATCCAGATCCCAGAATATCTACGCAACAACATGTCTAACTCACAGGACCCGCATGTCTGTAAACTGTTTAAGCCGCGCATGAGGTTAAAAACGACGAAGGCTGCAGACTGAGCAGAGCGCACACAGCTGTGTGAGGCCTCACCGAAGGTTAATTGCCTGACACTCGTCTTTGTTGAGACAGTAAACGCAATTTACTCGGTAAATACTTTGCTCCAGCAGACTAAACACGCTCTGGGTTTGAGATGCCCTGACTGATTTTATTGTAAAACTGACATGTCTTGTTTAAAAGAAGTGCGTTTAACAAAAGAGATGAGTAACGGAACGCGGCGGGGTCGAGTAAACCTCACGGAAATAGATGTCGGAGGCTGTTACGGTACTTTCTGCGTGATTCTTCTCAGCTGCTCATTTATTGTAGTGAATTTATTCCAATAAGTTACCAGCAAGTAGTGATTTGTAATTAGCCGAGGCCCAAAGATGAATTGTTACGTCGGTGAGAATCAGGCATGTCATTGTGGCCATTGTGGCCATCATCGCCATCATCATCACCACCAGTGTCCTCATCATCTGTGTTGTGAAAGTGTGTTTGCCTGCATCCTCGCCACGCTTGATTTCACCTAACTTTGGTTAGCGATGACACTGTTTGTCTGTCCACGAACATCCAAGAAACATCCCGTTCCCGCATACGCACACACCCACACACACACACACAAATGCAGGCCTGCATACACACACGCATGCAAACAAGTGAAGTTAATTGAAGTTTAAGTGCAGCCTCGAGCTTCTGTAAGCGCTGTAATTGTGAAACAATGACGTCCCCTGCGTGTTCTCTGCACCTCTCACTCATTACACTCCAGCACACAATCACAGTGTGGTGAAGAGGGAGCCTGTGAGGGACTGTTTACCCTCTGCTAATGGCCAGGTCGCGGCCTGTTGTGATAAAGTATAGGATAAAGTTATAGAGTGGAGGCTGTGGGACTCATTAACACATACCCTGTCATGGCTGAACAAGTCCAGCCCACAATCGTCTTGTTGTTTCAATGATCCCACTCTTCCATGGGGATTTCCATCCTCTTCCCAGTTCCCAGGACCCAATTCCCTGCTTGCAGGCTTTTTTGCTACGGTTCAGTCCAATCAGCTGGAGCTGACCCATTGCAATTTTATATCATGAGAAAGAGAGTACCCTGAAAATACAGAGGACCTGCCAATCGCGATGGTAACAGCGTTTAACGAAAGCAACGACAAAAAGCAGGAGGGTCAGGGAGACAGTGGATAGCATTACCATTAAAACGATTCATGGTGAATCGAATCCTCAATAATAATAATGATAATTCTGTGGAGTGAACCCCATCAGTGAGATGGTTGATAGGGGTGGGACAGGGTCAGACATGTTCTAGAAGAAGGCGCGCATTTAAAATTCTAATGACTGGGTAATGGAGGCTGCAGACCCGGAGAGGGAGCGCCAGTGATTAAATGAGAAATTTGACAATGCAGGGGTAGCAGACAATCAGTGTGTGTGTGTGTGTGTGTGTGCATGTGAGGGAGAGAGAGAGACTAAGAGTAGGAGAAAGGTCATCCTCATGAACCTTTGATACGCTTCATTAGGATCTCATGGTTTCTCCAACTATTTCCAAGTGACCCACTGAGTAACCTCAGGAACCACTAATTGGCTACAAGTGTGAGTTCCTCCTGCGGTGGCGGCGCCACCCACCCCTGATCCAGAGGTTACACCATTATCCTCCACTCAGTTTTTTTCTAGCAGGAAAATCCTGCAAACGATTTGTCCGCTGTCATCCGCAAGACCATTTTCTTAAACGGTGTCTTGTGTCTCCAGAGCCTGTCTCTTTATCTCACGGTTGTATTTCTCAAACCAACAAGAGCTCAGACATAAACAATCGTGATTTTAGGATGGCACACATTTCTAACCATCTTCCACCACTAACCCTCTACTCCCATGTCCCCCAGCGAGATGTCCGTCTTCTTGGTAACCGACTCGTACCCGTCCCTGGAGTGGTCAATGGTCTCCGTGACTCCACACAACGCCACCAACGTCACTGAGGTGGTGACCAAATGGGAGCGCGACCCCGTGCTGGCCGTGGCCGAGGTGGTGTTGCTGTCCATTATCCTGGTGATGGCGGTGCTCAGTAACGGGCTGTTGCTGGTGGTGTTGATAAGGAGGAGAAAACGCCACAGCCCGCTGCACCAGTTCATGCTCAACCTCTGTTTCACCGACCTGGTGGTGGCCATGTTCCAGGTACCTCTTCCACAGCAGCCTGTGACACACAACATTTGCCTCCCCACCCAGCCTGTGTCTATAACCCTCGCCGTCCCACCCCCTCTGAGGTGCTGCCCCAGCTGGTGTGGGACGCCAATGGTCTCTTCCCGGGTCCTGACCTCCTGTGCCGCCTGGTGAAATACCTCCAAGTCCTCGGGATGTTCGCCTCATCTTTCATGATCGTGGCCATGACGGTGGATCGCCACTACGCCATCTGCTGCCCGCTTTTGGCGCATGGCAGTGGAGCCCCTCTGGAGCGCTGGAACACTTTAATCTTACTGGCCTGGGGCCTGTCACTGCTCCTCAGCTTGCCTCAGGCACACACACACACACACACACACATACACACACAATTGTGAAATCCCCCTTACTGGAAAGCAACGTCCTTTGTAATTGCTCCTGTAGTCAATGAATTTTTCTGTTCCTCATTGATTCCACTCTACTACAAAAGTTGTAGTTTTTCATACACTATATAAAGACAAATGATTCGTTGTCGTGATTTCCCAAGGGAAACCAAGAAGAAAACAGACGACAGTCAGTGCATTAGTGAAATATCTTCTGGGGTCCGCAGAATAGAAGAATTCTGTCTCCTTAGCATTAACAGTCTCTGGTCCCCCCTGTTGTCCCTCTGAATGTTCCTTGATTTGAATGAAATGCCAGAGCCTTCAAATAATGGACATTGCTCTCCTGTTGTCGTCCAGGTATTCATCTTCTCTCGTTCAGAAGTGGCCCCGGGGGTGTACGAATGTTGGGGCAACTTTGCTGAATCGTGGGGACTCAAGGCCTACGTGACATGGATGACTCTGGCCATCTTCATCCTCCCTGTGCTCGTCATCACCGTTTGCCAGGTAGCAAGGTTGTGACAGTAGCACGTCCACTGCTCTGGACTTTCCATGGACACTGCTGCACAGACTAACTGGATCTGTCCTCATCCTGATTAGGTCCGAATCTTTGTTGAGATACAGAACAAGTACCTCAAATCTGAGCGCTGCGTCTCCCACGCATCTCTCCCCGCATCCAGTCGGGATGTCCACAGAGGCGGAAGGATCAACAACGGGATGTGGAGCTCCTCCCTGCATCCTCACCCCAGCGGGCACGGGCCTGCACGGAACTTTGACGCTGGATGCATCTTTCAGTCCAAAGCTATGGAACCACTCAGGATCAGCAGCATCACATCACACTGTGAGACTGACACCAACGCCTCTCTAGATCCTGGTAAGTACCATCAACCTATTTCTATCATGAGGTGTACTGATGAGCCTTCTCAGCGTAGATAGTGCACTGTTGCTATTGGTTGCCTGGTTGAGTGTGTACTGTGTGTACACTGTGGGGGCGTGTGTACTGTATGCTTGTATTACTATGCATATGCTTCACAGCAGAACTGGCACAAGAGTAAAATTTATACTAATGCCAATACCAAGTGAGGCAAAAGAACTATATGCCTCACTTGGTGCCTCTTTGTAGCTGTTTTATGATAGTACAGCTCATGAAACACGTTACACACATACAGCTGTAGATGAAAAAGACACTGAACATTACATAAATCAACCAAACAATGGAAATTGACTTTGTTTTGTTTGTTTTGTTTGTTTGTGTTTGGACATTTTATCAGCAACACACGGAGAGACAGCAAAACAGTCTAACTGCATAGGATGCTGGCAAAGTTAGCCGAGTTATTGCGCAATCAAACAATGAGGCTCATCTTGGTGTGAATAAAATGTTATTAGAAGAATTATAAAAATCTTTTTTGAATAAAAGATTTTTAGAAAAACTAATGATGATGATGATGATGATGATGATGATGATGATGATGATGATTATTATTATTATTATTATTATTATTATTATTCTATTGTAAATTAAAATGTAAAGTTTATGTTCTTAAAAACCGTGTCCTCAAGCTCTGCGTTTGTTCGATCAGTCTCCGAGCTGCGGCCTCACCCAACGTCGCCACCTGCTGTCTACACAATCATGCCGCCCAAATCCCCCCCCTCCCAAGGAGGAGAGGTGTCAGCCGCCATGTCCAAGACACTGAGGATGACGCTGGTCATCGTGCTGGTGTACTCCTTCTGCTGGACGCCGTACTTCATCGTCCAGCTGTGGGCCGCCTGGGACCCCAACCCACCTCAAAATGGTGCAACCCAAAACACAAACACACCTCACGCACTCACACGGTGATGGGGCTCCGTTTGTAAAAGTGGTGGTGAGTCTTACCAGTGTCGGTTCTTTAATTTTCAAGGCACACTGTGGTACTTGAACTCCTTTGCTTGAGTCAAGGACAGTTTCTATTTAAAGGTGCTGATCCTCATCCCAGCGCCTTGCTGCAAATCGATCCAGAGTGTCGGAGACCACAGACAGATGAGGTCAGGCGATGCCCTGATCACAGGCCAGGACATTGTCTGCAAAAAAAGATATAATCTTAAGGTGGAATGACGTGATTGTTTTTTGCTTTCAAATTTGAGGTACTATGATGGAACTATTGGTCTAACTCTCCTCCAGTAGACTTTGAGTAATGTAGCCCAGCAATTCTCTTCCCTCAAAATCAAGATAACCGCACAGTGATGGATGTTTGCTCACGCCAAGTAGTGACCCATTACAATTTTCTAGCAGTTTGAAAGTAGTATATGCACAAAGTAGCCAGGACTCAAAAACTCAGCTATGAATCTTGCTGTGTATCTGCTTTCCTTAGTCAGAGGAAAAATGTTTCCAAACATTTTACAATTGCATGCAACATTTCTTAAATACTCCATCACTGTACGCCTCAGAAAACCAAACATGAACTTCTGTCCAAATGAGAGGAAATGTGCAAAATTATGAAAACCAGTCCACCACCAAGCTCCCTGCTTTGACAAACGGCCCCCCGCGGAGATCTAATCTGGTGCACCAGCTGATGCCTTTGGACTGATGCCTGTGTCAGTCATCACAGCCACATGAGACAAAGAGCAGAATTCTGTAATCACTCTGAAACTTTGGGGTGGAAAAGTAGCTTTTATTCTGGATTCATGGCTCCCCTTGACCTAACAGAGCCATATTACCTATTTTCAAAAAGGGTGACACCCTTACAATCATTAGACTTCCATCACTGACTGAAAAAAAAAGAAATATAAGAGTTAATGTGCCTTGTAATTCCTCTAAGTGCTATTGTCTCGGGAGTAAACCAGAGCCCTTTCTTTTCAGGCTTGACACTGCAACCTGTCTCTTGTCTTTGACTGTGTGTGTGTGTGTGCGTGTGTGTGTTTGTGTGTATGCACGTGCACAGACACTGTGTTCACCCTGCTCATGCTGCTGGCCAGTCTGAACTCGTGCACCAACCCCTGGATCTACTCCGCCTTCTCTAGCAGCGTGCTCCCGGAGCTCCGCCTCCTGCTGCTTTGTCGCTCACACACACAGCGCAGAGGATCCTGTGCCAACGACTCCACGGCCACGCACGCCTCCAACTACTGAACACGCCCACACACACACACACACAGCTACTGAGGGTCTCAGGTGGAAGTCACTAATGTGTGTATAGCATGTTCCAGACTCGCCATCTTCCCCCAACTGCAACCCAAAATTAGACGCAGGCCAGACTGAGAATTAGAAACTGTTCATTATTTTGTCCTCGCATTCAATTTAATAAATACAAAAACCAGTTTGTTTCAAAAACAGTTTATTCATTCTCTCTTCACTCAGAAACTGTTTACATGTAAAAAGATCACAACTCCACTATTTTAAAATCACAATATATTCCAATTTTGTACACTGATCTTACTGAATACATTGTTTTGTTAATAAACAAGGTGGTGCAGCAGAGTGCCGTTCTAGAGACCCTAGCACTCGAAAATAACAATGCTCAGTGCTTCAATGAAATGGATTTAATACAGTCCTTCATGAAAACTCATCTAAAAAGCCCCCCCTAAAAAGTAAATAGAAAGTGAAATGAAAGCGTTCTTGAATTTTGCATCTATTTATCATCATGAATCACTTGTTGACGATGATATTCTTCATAGTAAACGGACTGTCTACCCTCTACTGAGAGGATAATCAAGTTTTGGAGCAACAGTATGGACCCCCAGTTTGGACACAACAGGACCCCTAGATCTGGTTTCACACACACCTGTTCATTATCCTGAACACTTTTCAGCAAGGAGGTAGTGCTTCACAAACCAGAGACATAGACCAGTGGAGATTTCAGAAAAAAAAAAAAAAAGAATTGACAATGCCTTCAATCATGCCCATCCTGTGCGGTCCTTGATGCATGCAAAACACAACCCCAAGCCATAAAAAAAAAAAAAAAAAAAAAAAAAAGTTAAATTGTTAAATAAAAAACAAGTAGTACAAAGCAATGTGCAACCTAATGTACAATTGATCCTTGGTCATCAAATAATGATCCATGGATGCAGGGAGGAGCGTATAGAAATACAAGATGACCACTGTTACATAACTGAAATAAAAGCCTCTCTCGGTGATAATTAAGAAGGGTCATAAAAATCCCAACAACAGTAAAAACATAAAAAAAAAAACCACCCCCTATGGGAGAACAGGGCATCAGTGTAGTGTCATTACAGGATAATACATTCTGCTGTGTTTTCATTCGATTTTCTTTCATTTTTCTGTCATAAAGGTGAAATCTTTGAGGAGGAGCAACACGGCCGTAGGGCACAATAGAAATCAGACTAAAAACAGGATTTACTGTTAGGAAGCACCCGACGTCATGAATGAGAGTGACACAATATTGCGGAAAATTGTGAAATGCATTTAAAAACATTAGTACAAATTAATTTTGGTGTTAGACTCCTGCTCAGATACTGCCCTCCTCTGCTGGCTGCTGGTAAAACACGACCGGAGCGGAAGGCTCTGCGATGACCTTTTGTCCTTTGGCAGACACCGTGCATTCAGCTAGCATCCACTGACATGATTCAGGTATGACACAAGTTCTACAAGGCAGATTGTAATGACACTGGCAATTGAAATGGTTAGAACCACGTTCACACACAAAAGCATGCCTCTCTCTCCCCGTCTCTCTCACATACACACGAAAAACGAAATCCATCCATGAATCCAAATTCATCACAAAGACCACTAAATCAGAGGGTTAGGGTGTGGGGTACGTCATCTTTAACTGAGCTAAGAAATAGACTATTTTTTAGTTCTGGCAGAACTGTAAACTAGTCTACTAGTCACCATCTGAACTTGAGTGCAAAGACTCCTCACTTCAGAAACCCTTGGAATCTGGAGTTTTTCCTCTATTGCCACCATAGCGGGACATGTTGACGCAAACGAGCACACACACACACACACAGACACACAAACACACAGACACACACAACCACACACAGTAAACCGATCCGGTTGTGTGTGTGGTGCAAGCATAACATGTTATTGCTCTTCCACCTGTGTGAGGTGACATCTAATACAGTGAGAAACTCAAACTCTGCAGGCTACATTGCAGCTATGCGCAGGGGAGCATTAGGAGTCTAGCCACGTTTTTGGTGAAATTCTTTGCGTTTTACACACTAGCGGACACAGCTGCGAGGCGTCTGATATAAAAGCACACACATTTAAATACTGACGTGACACAGACGAGTAGAAATATAATTGGGCGTCCATGAGGCCGACCTGGACGACCTTTGGAAACCACCACTCAAGACATTTGTTCTCAGACTCGCTTTTGTGTATCAATTCCTTCTTTTGTCCTCAAGAAATCTTTTCCTGTCGTTTGAGTGAGCAACATTACTCTGGCCAACATTCACACTTTCTTTTTAAACAGAACTCCCAATATTTGTTCCAGCTCCTCTTGGAGGATTCATTTACTCCCACTGTCTCACAGCAGCAGCCAGGTCGTATTCCTCAGATTCCTTCAGAACCCGTTTGTGAATTGATACTTTGCTGCTTGTGTACATCTGTGCACCGTATCTACCAAAATGTACTTTTTACTTTGATTGATAAAATTTGACAATGACTTGTTAGAGTGAATATGCCCGTGTTTGTGTTTAAAACAGCAGCGATGAGACCCTGAGAGCGAAGTCCTCAACAGTTTACTGACAACGGTCTAACCACCACTCCGTCTTTACCTTTTGTAACTGAGTGTGAGTGTGTGTGTCAGTAAGTTTGATTATGTATTTGCATGTGCGCTGCTGGAGGACCACCAAGAAGGCACATCCCATTGTTTGCATGAAATTAGCTTCATGAGCTAAGCTGTGACAGACATTGCAGCGGCAGCAGGCTGTTGATAAAAAGTGATTGATCACTGCATGGCTTCGACGATGTTTGCATCTCTCTCTCTCTCTTTCTCTCTCCTCATCGCTCGACATAAATGGTGTGCGCGCAAGTAAATAGCTAGACTTGAAGTTGTGCATGTGTACTTGTGTGTGCGTCTTCCTCAAGTCCGTTTTGGTTGGACTACACCACGTCCTCATCCATCCTGGCCACCTCTTCCAGTGTGACGGCGGTCGGCGCCACATCCTCCCCAGCCTCTTCGGCTTTCGAGGGCAGCGGAGGTTCCAACATGGCCGTGCGCTCCTCCTTCTGCTCCTCCCTCTCCCTCTGCTCCTCCGCCTTCTTCTCCTTGTCTAGCAGGTGGTAGTTGATGCCCATGCCCACGAAGAGGAAGACGCTGGAGACAATGAGGATGATCCCGCAGGAGATGTATGTGTAGCTGTAGTGGTGGTAGTAGTTGTAGAAGGTGCCTGGAGGAGATAACGTCGACATGGACACGAGTGTGAGCGTGGGCTCAGACAAATGGGACCTCTGCGAGAGCTTCCAAGGAAAGGTCTTACCTGTTAGTGGGGGTCCCAGCAGCACAGGTCCACACTCGACGATAGTGACTAGTCCAACAGCTGAGGAGAACCTCTGGGCACCGACCAGATCCATCAGAGTCTCAAAGAGAACAGCACTGAGCCAGCCAAATGCAAAGCCAAAGAAGATGGCGTACACCACGAATCCCGTGTAGTCCACTGAGAGCGGCGCCAGGACGTGACACACTCCATTATATAGAACGGCCGTTGCGAAGAAGTACTGCACGCGGGGTCGAACCCACTTGGTGTTGGCCAGCAGGCCCATGGAGGGCCGGGCGAACATGTCGACAAAGGCCAGCACAGACAGCAGGAAGGCGGCTTTTTCCTTGCTGATGTCCTTGTTCTTGGCAAAGTTGGAGAGGAAGACGAGGGGCGCAAAGAGGCCAAAAAACATGACTACGTTACCCATCAGGTATAGCAGGAAGCCTCTGTGTTTGAACAGAGTCAGGTCGATGAAGGAGTTGATGGTCTGCAGCACTGTCTTTTTCTGTTGGACCACAGCGTCGCTTCCCTTTTCGTTCTCTGCGTCAGGCTTCGGTGGTTGAGGTTTGGGTCCGATTGGGCGCATGAGGGATCCGGCCACGCAGCAGTTGAGCAAAAGTCCACCTAGTATAAGAAAGCTGCCACGCCACCCAAACTGATCGTAGAGCCAAGAATTGAGCGGAGCCAGCGTAGAAAGAAAGACGGGGCTGCCTGCCATGGCGATGCCGTTAGCGATGGGCCGGCGCTTGTAGAAATATTTCCCGATCATAGTGAGGGCAGGGTTCAAGTTAAAGGCCAGTCCCAAACCTGCCATGGAGAGAGAGGGAGGGCAAAGGAAACAACATGTAGAATGACTGTAACTGTAGAAATGCAAAGATCTTTGTCAGGGGTGTGATCCTGTGTGCACGGGCACGCTGACTGACCTCCAACCACCCCTATGAAGAAGTAAAGCTGCTCGACAGTGTTGCAGAAGGAGGCGGAAACCAGGCCGGTTCCAGCCAGACACCCTCCGACCAAGATGATGGGTCTGCTGCCATATTTGTTCACAAGTATGCTGCTGATTGGACCTGGGGTGAGACAAAAAAACAGAAAATAAGAGCTTTTGCAGGACGTACAACACAACTTAAATGAGATCTGCAAGTCAGGTGTGACAATGACAATTAATATTGTGTAGAGCATAAAATAGAAAATTTCAAGAAATTGTATCAGGATGTGGCTGAGATATTTCTCTCTAATACAATGTGATTTCTTTCAGGACACAGTCAATGCTACTGACAGTGATCGGACGCCCTCGGCAATTTCCCCCTGACCAACAGGTGGCGCTGTTGTGCAAAGCGTAAAGTCACTACAAAACTGAATTGTGTAACAGAGGTGGATGAGGGATGTGTGGACATGAGAAAGTAGAAGGGGGTGCAGGAGAGGAGAGGAGAGGAGCGATCGGGGCAGAGAGGCGGAGAGGCGGAGAGAAGAGGCTGTGGGCATTCCACGTGTCTGAGCCCAGCTACGTGCCAAACGTGCCCTGAATGGGCCCTCACATGGACACGGGCTGACAGAGGATTTGCTGGACGTGAATACAGAGTCTGTGTGGCCAGATGACCATCCGTCCGGCGTGTTCTCTCTTCGGCACGGCACAGGCAAAGAGGACGGGCGGCACACGCGAGAGTGGTGGGAGAGCGACACCGTCTGACTCCTCTGACCCCTCCCCCGCAACAGTTACGTCTCTGAGGACTGGAAAGTGGGATTGCATGTGCTTTGCTGTTACATAAAGGCAAGGCAGAGAGACGCTGGAAGGGATGGGACCACCACCAGAATAAGAGGAAAGATTCAAAAAAAGGCACGTCTGGAAGAATCTCCAGCAAAATCCTAGAAAACTGACGATGCGGGAGGACACGGAGAGCTTAGTGTCCAAAGAGAAGCTCACTCATGTTTCATTACTATTCCTCTCAGCCATGATCCATTTCCTCAGGGTCAGCCAGGGCGCTAAGCACCCCTCCAACACACACATACACTCACAAACACACACTACGTCCTTGAAATCTGGCAAATGACCACCATGGCAGCGGGGCTCTGTGGTGTATGTGTGTGTGTGCATGAGCTTGCACTCTGGCATGCACACACTAAATACCTCGTGGACACCTTGTTCCTGCCTTTGCCTCAGAGAAAGCTCTGCCTGACTGGCTGCCATGTTTGGGGCGTAGGGTTTCCATGTTGCCGTCAAACAAGAGATTAAGGCGGCACAGGCTGAGTGTGGTATCACATGAGACACACGGCATTCCTCCAGAGGCGGCCACTGCCAAGACCTAAACAAAAGTGGAACCTGCACATAGCCTGGAGTGAGCCCTCAGACTAAACTGGCAGTGTGCGCGCACACACGCAAGCAAGCATGCAAGAAGAATAAATGTTTGCAGAGGAACAGACCCTGTGTGCCAGATTCCCTCAGAAGTGTTACCCTAACTTTTGATGACTTAATGTTGGCGATGGCAAGAGAGATGGTCAAAACCAAAAGAAACTGCTGACAGTGCTGGGAACGGAAAACAAGAAATGCACATGGGGAGTGAATGGTTGCAAAATGTGCTCTCAGTTTTTATTTTAGGCAAGTGCCTTCACACATTTCCTTCCTGACTAGTGGATCAAAATCACTGTTTCACTGCTTTTAGATCTCAACTCTGTTCTTGTACACCTTCACATTTTGCCACTCTGTCATTTCTCATGAAGGTCTCCTATAAATTTTGATGGGCCTGTCTCGGTGAACCGAATGAGAACAAGATGTCAGCTGCCATCAGTCCCCCTCTCTGTCTGACACCCATGATTAGATTGTGTGTCTGTACCGCCACATTTCCCAAGCAGGAAATTTCCTCCATGCCGAGAATGAAATTGGGAGCTCCGTTTTTCTTATCCGCTAATGTGAGAATAGTGAACGATAGGACACATGTCCTCTGCACCTGTTCGTCCTGTCTCTCGTCCTAGGCCCATGGTGGAGGGTGCGTTCTCTACGAGACCACCAGACTCTGACTTTTTTCCTCAAATCGATGAACAATCTCATATTGCAGTTCCACAAAAAACTATTATTGTACAAGCTCCATTCTATTTTTAATGCCATGTCTCATTTGCGGTTATGGACTCGATTTATGCACTATGGTGTGAGGGTCATGGGCTGAGGAGAAAAAAACAGGGAGTCATTCCAGTGGGTGGTCACATGCTGAAGACTCAAAATGAACACTGAAATGATTTAGGGCCATTTTTGACTCTGTTAGTTGTCCGCAGAAGCCGTCAGTGGTTCCAGTATCGTTGTTGGATATCCAGAGCGCAAGAGCCGAGGAACCTGAGCACGGCAAGATGGTTCACACCATTAGTCAGCTGATCTGGATGGCAAACAAGCGTGCTTGGTGCTCAGTGTCAAAATGTGTGTGTGTCTTGGCGCTAAATCTCGAGATACCCTGACTACAAATAGGCACAGCAGAGGGGAGGGAAGGGACCGCGCCTTGAACTCTCAACTCCAAGAAGGCATTACTAACAACATCTGGATCACCTCATGTCTGCTCCTCCACTTAAAGTTCTTCCCTTGACTTTTCCCTCGCTTTTCTTTAGCCACCTCCTGGTTGAGCATCCAGTGCAGAGCACCATTTTTGAGAGTGACCAATTTTGAAGAAAATAAAGGGTGCGGGACGAAGGACCCAGTTAGAGCACAAATGGTCTACAGTAGTTGGAGAAACACGAGCCGTGCTATTGAGCAGAATTTATCAGCCTGGCAAATCTCCAGCCGTCTACGCTCCTTCTCACTGTCCTCAGCTCAACGACTCATTAAAGTGATAGAGGAGCTGCCCCGCTGTGTATAGGGAGGGGTGTGGGAACAACCTAACCTCACCTAAGGACCTAATGTCGATGGCTTGTCCTCCTGCTTGAACTTGCCATGGCAGAGGGGCTGGGTCGTGGCTTTTGTAAACACAACAATGGGAGATTCTATTGATCATTGTAGGTACTGTAGTCTGGCAGATAGGATTCTCCAAATTCCATGGAAGCTGTTTAAGATGCCTACAATCTCTGCCAGGAATCCATACCAATGTCGAGTAATGTCTAGTCCATGGTTTCCTTTTTTTTTGGAGGAAATCAATGATCTCTTAAAATCCCTGGGAACCTCACACTGTTCTTGCACTGGTGTTAGGGAAACTAAGGTTTCTCATTTGGTTCCAAGAATGTGATCTTGGAGCTAAATGTTACTGGTGCCTTTATTGTTCATTTCATGTCAGTTTTTACCGTTGAGTGTTACTTACCAGTGTTAACAAGTTGTGCAAATTACCATGACTTGTTAGAAATGTTGTTGATACATGTTGGATGTTGAAATGTTGTTTTTAATCCTGCCTGCGAGCAATCAAAACTTTAAACTAATCCACCAAGATTTAACCCCTGCATCTTCTGAAAAATATGTTGTTAGCTAATGTTAAAGCACAATGGTTGTCCTGCTCTGCTAGTCTGGTTGCAGTATCTTTTTCTATTTTCTTGTTGAAGCTCGTGGGAGTTTGTGTACTGTAGGGGACGTAGGAGGGGAGATAAGAGAATTTATATGCAAAGGCAAAAAAAGAAGTTATGCTTGTCTGGTTTCACTGAAGGGTAAAGATAGCGGAAAAGATTCACACACTTGGCCCTTATCTCTTTAACTTAGCATGCTGACACACATACACACAGCTATTAATATCAATGTGGCTCCATTCCCTCTCAGCCCAAAGTCATAATGCCAAAAACTAGTGTGAACTTTTTGCCTGTAATTGCTGCTGATTGACGATTAAGACTCAAAATATTGCCGGACATCTATTACAACAAATTAAAACAAATGAAGTAAAATATCAGGCATCTAGACCATTACCTTGCCCTTCAGGAGCCGACAATGAATTCTAGATTCATAATTTCCACACGACTATGACTATTATAAAACATTCACCTGCTGACCAACTGCAGCAGGAGATGTCACAAGGTCGCGCTTTGCTAGCAGGCTGTGTCACCATGAGGACACTGCAGCCTTTGTTAAGGGTGCACAAAACACACCTTGTCATATTTTGTCTCACACACTTGATTTCCAGCGCATATCCAGTTGAATTCAACAGTTTCAAGATTGCTGACAAAAGATGTTAATAAGATTTGGGACACTAGACAAGCTGCTGTTGTGGAAGCTGCACTAACTTGATGTAACAGATGATTAAAACAGACTTCCGGAGTATTTGTGCAGCAGTTGGCGGGGCTGTTTATGTACCGGCCACAGGAACACACGTTCGCACGCAAACAGGCGCTCGGCTCACCTCCAGCATACATGACGGCCAGCATGATGGATGAGATCCACGACACCTGGCTGGGTGTTGCCTCAAAGATGGCCTCGATCTCCTTGAAAAACACGGTGATGGACTTTGGGAAGGCATAGGAGAAGCCGATGGAGATGAAGGCCCCGGCCACCACGGCCCAGCCCCAGCCGCCCTCAGGTGGGGTATACCCCACTGGTCCACCCACAGCTGGAGGCATATCTGCTCACGAAGATGAAGAGGAGGGAAATGGAGTCGATGGCGGTTTGCAGCTGATAGGCGGCGAGGCCTCGCGGAGATAGGAGATAGCTGAGTGGGTGGGCAGGATGGGAACGCCCGGCAACCTGTGGGGAGGAAAGGGTGTGGAGGGGGAGGTGCAGAGAGGGGAACACATGGAAGACAAATCAAAACGAAGATGGTGCAAGGCAGTGAACAGCACTACGTCATGTATTAAACTATTCTAGATATTGGTGGGAAAGGAGCTCTAAATCAGACACTGAAATATGTCTGGCGTTGTTGTCAGGAGAAGGGAGAGAAGATGATAGTACCAAGCAATGTCATCCACCAAAGCTGTCATGGAGGATGAGGGAGGGAGAAGATTTGAGCTAGGGAATGTTTGAACAAAACACAGACTCATTCACAGTAGGGTCCTCCTGCCAGCAATTAGTGTTAGCACTGACTTGTGAAGTGCTTCTTGAACTTGCAACTTAGCCCACACTTGTTTTACAAAGATGTTATCTTGTGTACCACAACAGAAAAAGTTAAAAAACAAGATTCCAATTTGGTCACGTGCACATCTACTTGGGTTTGCTGCTGAAATGCAAGCTTGTTACATCAAGACACGGGGAGCAGACATCGACATTTTAGAACTTGTGACAGAAATACGATTAGGGAGACAACACCAACAGGCCATTAAGATTCTATCACATAGAGAGTGCATCATTTGCAATGTAATGGACAACATGAAGTGATTATGGTGATGCTCATCGAATCAAAGTAAGTGTGAGAGGGCGTCTACTGATGAGAGTCCATGAAACCACTCCACTATATTCACCAAGTTTCTGTCTCAAGCTTACTAACAGAATCTGGGGGACTTTCATATATTCATGAGAATCTGATAGTTAACGAAACCTGCTCAGTGTTTCCTCTGGTGGACTCATAAATGGCAGTTTCAAAGAAAAGTCTTGTGTGTGATGCTCCGGTAGAGTGAGCCAACAATATTTATGGTCTGCTACTGTTTGGGATGTTCAGCCTTAAAATAGTCTCTGTGACAAATATTCAAACCACTTAAGGACTTCTTGCTCAATCTGCACTGCGTCAACGGGTCTCAGAGAGAGCGGGACAGTCAAGTGGTGCTGCGTCACAAGTCTGTGCAAATGTGAGAGCGAAATCAGTCCAGTGGTCAAATTTATGTGCAGTGCTAAAATCACAGTGGAACAAATTTTGTTGGCACTGAAGCTAAAGCCAGGCAGTGGTTTGGTTAGCTTCATTCACCCAAACAGCTGCTAATGAACAGCTGTCAGTTCCGCTCTTCCACAGCATTTAACCTCCATCATGGTGTGAACACCCACTTTCAAACATTGATTACACTACTTAGCTGGCTGAAGTAACAGGTTAACTAGGTGCTCATACGGACTGCTTTCATTTCTTCTTCCTTCTGCCATGTCCTTTTGTACTCAGTACGTGCTGGTTTACTGAAATATTACATAATTTGAGATGCTTGATTTTTTGGTATTCATTAACTGTGCGACACTCATCGACATTAAGTGAATACAGGTGCTATCAAAGTTTCACAACATGTGTGATGAATCTCGAAACAATGACACTTTTTACTTTTGCATTACCTTATGGAAAACTTATCTTTTGCACAACATTCTAAATTTCTGACAAGGAACATATTCTGCAGGTGAGATGATCACTGGTGCTTCTCAGACGCCCAAGCTGTGACACATTTCAGGTCCACACCTACATTTGTATTCTGATTTACGAACGTTTTTTTTACAGACTTTTTTTTTTTTTGAGTAATTGATGGTCAAAAGTGTGGTTTTGCAAATGCATTTCCTCCCAAGACTGACCAGCTATATCATACAGATGATCAAAAGTGTACCAAATGTTCCAAAATTGTTCCACTGTGGTGAATTTAGTTTGCAGCTGAGATGATAAATTCCAGGTAACGATCCTCCCACTTTTCCCAGGTGAGCTTTAAGTGAAAGTCATAAACAACGTCAGAGCTATTGCGGTTTGATAAAAACTCTCGTAAATCTCGGATCCCTTTGGCTCCTCTGGCAAATCTGCCAGCGAGAGTTGAAAGAGGCACGGAGGCCTGTGTGGAGGGCGAGCACGTCCCTCTGGCCTTTGCAGAGCTGCAACGTGCAAAGTGGTGCGTTTTCTCTCACGGGGGCAGTGTGTGAAAAAAGCCCCGCCTATCCCCGGGGTGGAATCATTCATCCACCTTCATTCAGATTACGTGACACTACGCTTGCCAAGAACACACAGACGACAAAACGTTTAACGCGGAAGTTTGAGTTATGCTAGATAGCTGTCGTGCAGTAACCAGCAAACTACGCGAGCATCCAGGTTTTTCAGGGATTGGCCAGAAGATTACTTGTTGGATCCTGACGCTGCACCTTGTGTTTTGTCGAAGTCAGCTAAAAAAAAGTTAACCCTCTGTGAATAAAAAAGAGCTGTTTTGGTGGAGAGACACAGAATGATTAACTCCTCACTGTGCTGAAGCAGTCTGACTGTGGGTAACAACCGCACTCACATTACCTCTCCACCTCCACCGCAGCATAGACTGGGACGTCGTCATAAGCCTTTGTTTTGAAGCACAGTTTACTTAAGATGATTCACAGAGCGGTTGCAATGATTTGTGCAGACAGTTGGCCTGTTTGCGGGGTGGGAGAGGCATGGAGCACATGATGCAACGCACTAACTGCATTGACTACTCACTGCTTGTTGAAAGAGCGCTCGTTGGCCTACGTCACAAATCCAGTAACTCTGGTTGCTTTTAAGCTCTATACTAGACACAAAAACTGCCAGGACAGAAAGTCACAAACAAACTGCCAACGGCTCAGTTTGTGTTGTAATTGATTAATGCAAACTTGCATTTTCCGTAGAAGAATCCTGCCTTTTCCATTTCCCTCTACCGAGAGAGAGACTGAGATGCTCCCTCACGAGTCTCGACAATTCATCAATATCTGACCGGCAGAGCAGAAAATGACCAGCACCTATTTGAGCACGAGACATTCTTGCCGCAAAGCGAGAGTGTGACCTATTGTTCTAGGAAGACAGGAACACATTTGTCAACCATTTGGGATTTTGGAACCATTTGCATGTCTGTGCTCTGGCAACATTCCACCTGCTAATCTGTTACGGAGTAAAAATAAGAGAGGTACTGTTGTTCAGTGCGACTAGAATGTTACTACAAACAATAAGATAAAAAAAACTAATTCATTCAAATATATTTGCTTGAGTCTTGGTATGTGGGACAGAAATCGACGATCAAGGAGAGGAAAGGCAAAATGAGTTTAACTAAGGGGCAGAAAATGAAAGCTGACTGAATCATGGCTGACTTGGCAGAAAGAATCCCCTCTTGGCTCAGTCATGAGACGGGCAGCATTAGCCCGGAGCCAGGGGGGAAAGGGGCAGTGACTGGCCCCACACTGTTGACCCACCAGCGCAAGTCTTTAGGATAAATCTCTTCATGTTCCATTAACTCCTAAAGTCCGTCAATCCTATTTTCATTAGCTCCCAAAGTCCAAGCATCCTTTTGTTTCTGCTCATCCCGGTCCAGATCTTGAGGGCAGCGGACTGGCCAGTCCCGCCGGTGATACACTGCCCCTGGCCAGGTCCTTCACCTACTCCTCTGGGATACCAAGTTGTTCCCAGGAAAACCAGGAGATGTAATCTTCTCAGTATGTCCTCCCCAGGGTCCCTTCTGAGTAGGGCAGGCCTGAAAGACTTCCAAGGGGCCTCTGTACTCGAGGCCTAAGCCACCTCAGCAGCTCTGCTATGAGGCTATCAAGAATATCTGGGCTTTGTTCTCTTTCCTTCAGGTAGAGCAATGCCTTTGTGTTTGTTTATTTGCCCCATCATTTACACCCTCAGCTTCTGGCCACTGATGTGAGGGCCTCTACTTGCTCTATCTTGGGAAGCGCCATGTTGCGATTTTTTTTCAGCACATCTGGTCAATTTTTAAAAAATTACTGAACATTTCTACACACGCAGGAAAGTGAGTTTGAGACCCAGATTGAACTTCCCCGAACGGATGCAAACTTGCAATGATGTCAAACACCACCTTTAAGTCTGAATGTTCTCAACGAGTAGTTTCACTTCCTCTACTCGCTTGATTCGGTGGTAAAACATTCGTCATTTCCTGAGAATGACAAACGCAGGCTGAAAATACAGTGTGTGGCCGTTACCATTTCGTGTGGGGCGGATAGCACATTTCAATACACCCACGACTTTGCCAGATCAACACCTCGTGCTGCTAGCAAAGGCTGCCCTTCTCACATAGCTCACTGCTCTACCTGCCACATCCAATGGTATCAGCCGCACACACGCAACACGTGCACACACAGACAAGCATCAAGTTTTGAGCCTCCACTTCAGAGAAACATTAGACTCAAACAAAAGGACCTACATTAACAAACGCACCTATTACCGGAGATAAACTCAAATTCTTTCTTCAGAAACAGACTTTCTCAAGCCGCAAGGCTCCAACCAAAGCAATGGCACGCCTGTGTGACCTCGGCGGCAGCAGCAGCAGAGTCTTCCTGTACAAATACGGAATGTGATGACGGCAGGGGTAATAATTTAGCCAGTTCTCCTCTAGCTCTCCTGTAGGCTAAGGACAAGGCCTTGACTGTGCTCACTGTTAGCTACAGTATAGGCAGAGTCCGTTACACATGCGGCACACAGGGTCACATTTGTGCTATATCAATCAAGCGCCGGATGTTGGAGAGCACTGCCACTCTCAGTCCTGCTGGGCAGGATAACCACATTCTACTGTATGAGGGGTATAAAGCTGGGCATCTGTAAAGGGGAGGAAAGGCAGTTTTATGAGGCTGGCACATAAAAATGGCTGACAAACAATGGGTTTGCCCTTTGGTGTGTTTAACTGCACTTAAATGAACTCATTGCATTTGTGAAATAGCACTGTGACACAACTGGAAGCAACATCGCCTATACATATTTGCCTTTTTGACCTGACTCATGGAGCACGGTGACGCCCTTGCCTACTAAACTAACATCCGCTTGTTTCCCGCAGATACTGAATCAGGCTTTGGGGCCAGTCACCCTGAAATTTTTCAAACCAACAATCAATCAAGTCCAGATACACTATTGAATATTTAGTTAGCATAAAAATACTTGTATATGTGACAACGTGTAATATTCAGAATATTGTTAGTTTGTTTCATGGATGACATTTCTTTGTGATGTAATCCATACCATTGTTTAATTAAAGACCTTTATCAGTCACCTGCACTTTGTTGGTTGGATGACATTATTTAACCTGACAACCAAAATCATATATAATTATTCCATAGACAGGCATTGTTGTGCAGCAGTATTTACTTCTGCTGTAGAACATACATTTTCCATTTCCACAACAGGTAACTTGGTGAGATCAGGTGAGATGAAACATTTCCGAACGCTTTCAGTCATTCAGGTAACTGGATATCTATTTGGAGCAGAGGTCAGAGGCTGTGTTTTTGTTTAGCCCGCGTTCTCACCCAAATATTAGCAGACTTTGAACTATACAGACTACGTATTTGTATGGGTGCTGAACGGTCATGTGCTGTTCTGGTCAATCTGTCTATTTGATTAGACCGCAACCTCTCTGTGATTGACGGGGGACAAATGGACCTCCTGTCCAAGTGGAAACAGGAGCATCAGCCAAGAACAAGAAAGCTGGCGGGGACAAGCAGGTCATGTTAATCATGGGAAAGGGCTAAACAATGGGAGTAGGGGAGATTTACAGCCAGTTAACTATTGTGGAGCTGCACAATGGATAATCAAATACTTCAATAGAGAGCAACATTTCTCTCAGGTTGCCAATTTATACACCTACACTATAGGCTGAATTTGGGTATATATGTTGTGTGGTCATAGAGCATGATGACGCAGTGCAGACTCTAAAAATCTTATTTGAAAATTTAATTTCAGGATTATCAATTGAAAATCATCTGCACAACAGGTAAATGTCTCCTTTTAAGGAATAAGCAGAAAACTAACATCACGTGTTGAAATTCGAAGCAAATGTGAAGGCTGAATTCTACACACGCCAACATATTCGTTCCTGAGCATCATTAACGCCATTTTAGCATTAATTCAGAATATTTTTTTTTTGTTAACTTGTCCATTAGAGGCCAAAAGGGAAATGATCTGATGCAACTAGGACTCAGGTTGAATCGAAAACAGGCCTTATCTGAGGAGATTGACTTGTGCTTAGGTGTCTCAGGTATCTGTGTGCCCACTGTATCTGTGTGTGTGAGTGCACGCACGAGTGTGCGTGCATGTGTGTGTGTACGTGTGTGGGCCAGTGAAGCAGGGCAACTCCTCAAGGCGCTCTAAATGAGGCCATTCAGCTCAGTGTTAACAAATACTGTCTTTATTAAAGTACGTAGAAAGGCTTGAGCTACCTGGAAGCCTTACTAAACAACAAGCAATCATTCTGAGCTGCTTACACACCGCAAACTTGAATGCTTGAATCTGTATCTGAATTTGTATGTACGTTTTGATAGATGACAGCCTGGAAGGAAAGCTTAAATCTACAGACACAAAGGCTGATTATTTATCTCTGTCAGCATACCGTGCAGCATTTACCAGATTCCCATGCAGAAGAAAGACTAGACACTGAACTCTGTCACAACAAACTCGTGAACAGCAGGAAGGGACGAGGAGGGGGACAGGGTGTGTGGACAGGGTGTGTGTTTTCACTCAGTCCACGGGTAAGAACAATTTCACACAGTCATCGTGACTGTGTGAAAATTCGGCAGCTCCTGGACTGCAGACGAGAGGAACAAACACAAAATATATAAAAGCAAAACGTGAACATGATAAAAACTTCTACTAATCCGCCAAATCCTCTAAACATAATCAACCTACAACCAAAGCCAGTGTAATTGTTCCCAGATTAGCACTAAAGACCACTTGTGAATGCCCCCCCCACCATATGACTTAACACATGTACACATGTCTCTAATCTGATGAGGGCTCAACAAAAATGTGTGGGCTAACTCCAACATGTACTGTATGTTTCTGTTCTAATGCATTTTTTTATGAAAAACCACAGAAAATATTAATAATTTGTACGAGGCAAAAATGAACCCCAAGAGGAGCTAATCCGCGTAGGACAAAAAAATATACCTACATCCACACTATTCATGAAGCACAACCTATATTCTTGCAAGTCTTCCATTTTCCTTCGTAAATATACAAGTAAAATGTATGTTTAGTTGGAGTTTAACAGTCATCATGGTGGAGTAATGAGCCCCTTTGCTTGTCAAGTTCAGGCCGTGCCTGCATCAGTCTTTTAGCGTCTCTTAATCATTACCACACTCCCCCTGTCTCTCCGTCTCTGTCTCACTCTCATCTGTTACTCACTCATTCCCGCTCATGTGGCCACACACACATACGCAGAAACCTCTGACATGTCTCCACTCATTTAATGTTTTTCCCCCCCTCCACTTAAGGCTAATCTTTATGCTCTGAGTGGCATCTTTCTTACTTGGTAAAACAGGAAAAAAACGTTAACACCCTCCACTCATTCCCCGAGGCTCAAGAACTTGGACTCCTGCCAAACGTGATAACCTATCTTCAAACGACAAACTTTGTCCCCTTATCTAACTCATATGTTTAGCACCTATGCACGCACCCCAAATTGCCATAGTCACACCTGACTACCAATTTCCCTGCATGTAGAACACGTGTAAACAGACAAATCCTGTCAGGTGTAGCCACAATTGATTTCAATAGCGTTTGAACTTTATTTGGCACTACCTTCATTGATAAAGAGGTCAAGAATACACAAAGTTAAGATTTCACATTCCATGGACGATAAAATGAGGCCCGTCATGTCTACCTGTGTATGTGTCAATGCCAGGACTTGCCTTTGCCACTTGGCAGTCATCAAATTCTGATCACACCACCTAGGTTGGGTGAGCTCTTAAACCAGCAGCTGGCACTCGCAAGGCAACAAGCAACAAAAGGAAAGGAAACTGATCCGACTGTGCCATTGTAGTGCAACTCAGATGGGACTGTGACCATGTCACAAGGCCCATCACTGCCAACGCTGTTAATATTAGCGGCACAGAAATCATGTGATCCTTCCCTGAACCTCACCTGAATATTTCACATCTGCCCCCTCCAGTTGGCAGGGGTCAAGGTCATCGCTGTGTCTGAGGAGGTCATTCATTCTGGTAACTCTACACTCTGTACTTTGCTCAGCCCCACATGCACATTCCCTCTGAATGTTAAGTCATATTTAGTTGTGGCAGGAGGGCACACTGCTTTGGTAGGCTCTTATAATAGACAAAACAAGCAGCTGTGAGGCGATAATGGACTTAGGAGGCCGACCGTGCGTGTGACCTTTCCACTCACTCAGAACGAGAGCTTCGTGTGGCAGCCGTCAGCGAACACCCTCCATCCTCTCTATGCCACCTTCCTATCTCATAAAATGTGAAGACACTGGCACTTTCCCGCCTTGCATCATTCGATTTCCATCACACGCAAGCACAGCGGGGCAACACCACGCCGCTGGAGGTCCACACAGGGCTGATGATGCTAATCAGAGCCGCGGGGGGGAAGAGGAGAAGGTTGGAAACCGCTCTGCGCAGGCGCATGCGGGCTAGCGGCGAGGTCAAGCTAACTTGCCGAAAATCGCGACCTACTGATAATTGAGCCTCCAACTTGAGGTGTGGAAGTCAGGCTCCAATCACTTCGCCGCGAGCTCTTTGTCTCTGCGTCGAGTCGCTGCCACGATCAACGCGCTATTCGCCTCGCTCGGGTCGACTCACCGCAGCTTCTGTGTTGCTGTGCGCCGTTGTCCGGTGTGCCTTGATGAGAGTCCCGACGGTGTCCTTGTCTGACAATCAGCGCGTTGTGAGGTGAAGCGTGGGGTACCACAACCGACAGGGCAACCTAGTGATGACACGGCCCCCTCGTGCGCATGCGCGCGAGTGCCCTCCCACCGAAAGGCGGTGAAGGAATCCGACACGACACACACGTGGAACTCTCGCCTGTACCCGATACCACCCCGACCACTGGAACACGCTCACACACAAACACACAAACACACGGGATCACCACTTTGGCAACGCAGAGAGAACAACACAGCGAGGACAACACAGCGTGTCATTAAATAATGAAATATAGCCGATGATAATGAAGTTGTTCAAATATAGCACTCTCAAATGGGTGTGTAGGTGCAGAGCAGATGTTGTCCAATGTGCTCTCGAAAAGTGTGCGTGAGCTGTGACATCACATGGTCTGGCACGACTCTGACTGCTTCACGGTTCAATTTCACGCTCCTTCTAGGGAGCCATTCACAGTGTTATTTGGCCAGAGACTGTATCCTGTGCAGATGTGAAGTTAGATTTCTTCTATGGGAATACCCAGCCATTGGTGAATCTGAGATGGCTTGTGATCCACCGTGGAATGAGTGATGTCAGCAAGCTCCCCTCCATTATATCACTCACAGCTGTGTGTTTATAAAAGCCGAGGCACTGTGACATCACTGATGATATCATCAACAACAATGGCAGAGACTAAACCTTGGCAATCTGGTCAGAGCCTCTAAACTGGTGTGATCCAGTTATCCAGCTAATTATCCATCCATCCAGTTGTTCATCAACCACTATCTGATTGTCCGAAATCAGAGTGTGTGTGGGCAGCGGTTCAGTGATGGCATGCCATAGTGTCCAGCGACAGTGTGCCATGCAATGAGTGGTGTCAGCAAGTGTGCCTTTGTGATGTCATTAACAATTGTGGCATCATTCATAATACAAAGGCACATTCATTTGTCACATTCCCCATGATGTCAATAACAATGCAGGCGGGAGGTGGGTCACGCGAGCATGAATGGTTGAATCTGGGCTAATGTAAACAGTGACTGTATGCACAGCTACAGTCCTGTGGAGAAATCGATTGCCGCATTAAAATAATCCCTTCACATATCCGATTAGAGATGAGACATAATCAGATTAACAATGAGAAGGCCAAAGTCCATAATAACAGTGTGGCTCAGTCATCCTCATCAGTTGATAACACTATAAATGGACGAGTGTGAAATTATCATGGCACGAGTTTGGTCAGTGACTGTACTGGTTTATGAAGTCATAGCTAACTATGACATAATTTAAGACGAAATTTAACATCTCTGACATCATTCATCATGATTATGCCATTAACAAGTGCTCCACCTATACCCCACAGCAACACGATGAAATTAATGTACTAATATTGCTTTACGTTGGGTGATGATGCACATTTGCGACTCTGTGTAGTTGTGTTGTAGAAAAACATAAATTCAACCAAGTTTGTTTATATGCCAGGCTGCATTTTAATTTGACTTTAGATATTCAGGAGATTGAAACCAGTGAACTAACTGTGTGTGTCAAGATGGGTTAAGCAGCTAAAATGTTTCCCTACATGCATTTTTCAAGTGGCACATTAATGATGTTTATACAGTATAAGCACTCAAGTGTTACATATCTGAGCTCAGGATATGCCTGTTTTTACAGTGTGACCTATAAATGTCCAGACACACATTTACCCAGAAAACAACATACCTCCACGTCATTTTAGGAGCCAAATTTATCACCAACCACGTAACAACCATCACTCACCACCACACACAGCTCAGTTCATTAAATTATCATTCCATTACTAAAAAAAGACATCACGTGTGTTTGACCTTAACAGTAAATGAAACCAGATCTGCCGCAGCGAGCAAGATGTTCTGTCCACCATCAAGATCAGCTGGGGGTGAGAGTCTGAACTCTCAGCTCAATGCCTGGCAGGCCATTCAGGTGACACTGGTCCCTGTTGGATGCAACTTTTAATGTATCCTGGTCAAAATGAAAATATGAGTCTTTCGTTTTGGGGGTTGGGGTTGGACTTGGAATTGTAATATTCTGTCTGTTTCTCCCAATGAAGACGAGTTGCATAGTAGGGACCTCACTGAACTAAATGAGACGACAGCAATCATGTCTCCCTCTTTGAGATGGATTTCTCCATATGTCTCAAACACTTAACACCTCATTGATAGATAGCGGTGGTGAAGGCCGCTGTGATCTAACCCTGACACCCCACCTGCAGTCAGTGTTGACATCTCTCCCGCCAAGTAGATGATTCTGCCCCAACATTTGCCTTGTTCTTAACTTGCAACAGAGTGAGACAATGGCTGTTTACCCAATGGGTGTCTGCGCGTTCATAGGGCTCCCAACGACAATAAACATTTCACTTGGAGAGAAGATACACGCTTGTGTTTGGATTTCCCCTCCAGATCCCCCGGCTACCACACGAAAAGAAATGAAAGACAACAAAACTCTGAGGCAGAGCCCACAAGATCAATGCTACAGGAAGGTGGACAGAACAACAGTGAGGATTGGACAGAAGAAACAGATTTTGTCTTCAAAAAGTTGAGGGATGAAGGGTTATTTATTTAGATTTTTCTGAGACGGGGTGCACACTGTCAGTAAAAACAGAAAGCTCTCACGCGAGAGGCTTCCAGTCATTTTTGCACCCTGAGAATGACCCAGTTAATGTTGCTATGCTGCACAGACAAAGGGAGATCATAAAATCCGCAAACGTGCAGAGTCCACCATGTCACAACACACTTTCCTCCTTTTAAAACAACTGAAAAACAAAGATAAGGTGTCCTGCTTGTCCATTGACAGAGCAGGATGTACTTTGTTAATACAATGAGAAAACCTTTGCTGCCAAACTGCTTATTTCATCATGAAGTAGATTTGACCAAAACGTGCAGCTGAATATGATGCAGTTTTATCAATTTGTAACAAGAAATGTGTGAGTTAGTGTGTGTTTTGCTGGCTGTAATTCAGTCTGTCCCTTAAAATTTGGACGAAATACAGGAAATGTGTTTACACCTATATCTGTGTTTCAAACTTTGTTTATTTTGCGTCAGTGTTTTAGTGACAGTTACGCAGTTATCATGGCAAAACAAACTATTTGTCCACGTGCATTTGTCTGTGTAAATGAACCAAAGCGTCGCGTGACGTCCACTGGGAGAAGACTGAAAGCGAATGACGTTAGTTGTTGTCGTAGGAAGCGGGTCGATTGTCCAGTATTGATCTGTGTACCAGGCACGTTACCCCTGTGCCAAAGACAGTCCATTAGTATGTCATTGTCAACGACCCCTGTACCTGTGACACACTGACCTCCGAAGTTGTCCCCACTAACCTCGTCTGTTGATGCCTCCATATTTTCACCTTTCCCCCAGTGCATACCTCTCTGGTTGATCCTGTCACAATTCTAACAGTTTTTAACTCTATTATTCTACCTGCTTCTGAATAAAAAGGCTGAGGTGATGAAAGAAAAATGATAAAACATACAGTATATGTATTTTTTTTAACATATTGTGTTTCTGGCCTTAAAACAATGTAGTATTTCATGCAATTATATGGGGCCTCTGGGTTCGCTTGGCTATTTCCTCTCTAGGACATTGTTTTCCTATTGAAATATTCACTAAATAACAAGAACTCCTGGCGAAGCAACAAGTGCTGCCCATTTGGATCCTCTTCAGGATTTCAAAAATGTTGTGCAAGTTCACATTTCTGCTAATCTCTTTGCATTGACACACAAGTAGATAAGACTAGTGTGTGTAAATCAGCTCGCCCTCGTGTTGTCTAATTTGTTTTTGCAGGCAAAGCTGGTGAGAGGGTGTTATTGTGTACCACTGTTTCGGAATACAACACTTGGCTTTGATAATGCAATGAATAATGTATGAAATGAAGGAATGATGGCATGAGTGGCTCCACTATGTGTGACTCAAACATTCGTGTGATTCTAGTGTCACACATGTGACATTCCCGTGCTGCAGAACACATTTGACACTTGTTTTGTGGCCGCAGAGCTCTCGGCTCCCTTCCCAAGCTCCACTGGTACATCATTCAGTTTGAGGGCTCCAAAAATGTGTTCGCACACCTTTCAAAGTAGGCTGAACATGCAGGATAATTGGGTAACACTGTGGTGACGCACAAAGAGATCTGAATGGGATAATGTAAGGATACATCTGGGGAAAATACATTTGCAGGCTATTTGTGTGTGTCTGTGTGTTTTCTGTCATGTTTGAATTCTGCCTTGCATGTACAGGTGAGGCTCAGGCATCTGGCGAGAGGAACAAAAGGTCATGAGAAGCATGAAGGAGGTAAGAGGAGCAGTTTCACACTCAGTTTGGAGTGGGAGAGCAGGAGCGTGGCGCGCTATGCCAGCTGTGATTGGAGGAAAACATGGGAGGAGTCACCATATGGCTTCAATTTTGGGGTGCTTGGGTATTTTTCCAGGTGCAGAGGGAGAATGTATAGCTGGTAAAGTTGGGTGTAAAGGCGGATGGGGAATCAAAGGCATGTTCAGGTTTGTGTCTGTCAAAGTACCAGTTCAGTTGTTTGAATCAGCTTTTGTTTTTCACTCATTTGTTGTTCTTTGTGGAGTGGATCACGGATCACCATGGGCATGAGTCCCCATTTGGGCGCACTACACTAGTATGTAAAGTTCAACAGGGTTTAAGCCTGTGTGCTCCTTGTGTGCCCCAAACAGATATTTATGAGCCCAGGGGAAAAGTGTGTCATCTCCCCCTGCATTATTCCAATCGGTCCCCAAACGATGCCTCTGGTGCTCGTGTCCAACAGGAACTGAGCCAAGGCCAAAGGCTTGGAAAAGAAAACAGACCACCGACCCCCCAATCTCTTTGTTCTTTCTAACTCTCCCCATTCTCCTACCATTCTTCCCTTTTCTATCCATGGGTGCCCTCACTCTTCGCCGCATTACTGACACACACGCGACATTGCTCAGACAGCTTATCCAGTTCAGTGTGTCTGAAACCGCTTCCTCTTTTGAAGGATATAGGTCCCTTACTTTTCTTTTCTTTTTAAGTGGGATTATACAAGTTGGTGACCAACAGCTGGGCGAGAAGGGAATGCAGTAGTTATGGTGGGATGTGTGCCCAGGTGGTGGTGTGTGTTGATACCATGATGACAGGGTTATTTCCAGCTTGGAGAGAGAAGATCAATTGAGGCTGACGTGTATTGACGTCCTCCACTTCAGACAGGGACCAAACCTGTCATGTTTTGTTTTTCTCCTCTTCTTTTTAAATCTGTGTGGCTATATTCTCTCTGTTGATTGCAGTTTTGTTGGTGGCCACTCAGGCTCTGTATGTGCCTACATGTTACCTACATGACCAAGGGCTAAATTTAGGAGTGTAAGTGCAGAAGCTGTAGGTTGTGTTAGGAATGGCATAGCAGACAGGTCACGCCGTCTGTGAGGTGGGAATGTCCTGGACTACTGAGAAATCTGGCCAAAGACAGACTACTACGTACTGATACGCACAAGCAACTGCAGTAATACTTTACGAAGAGGGATTAAGAAGCTGTGCAGCCACTCAGGTTGTGACAGAGGCATGTTCAAGAGGTTTATTGGCGACATTTGAACTTTCCTGTCAGTTTATGGCTGTTTTGCTGGTAGCGTTGAACAATGCTGATAAAAAGGTCATTAAACATTTGAGTTGTGATGGCTCAGACCATGCATATGTTTGATATCAAGGGCGTGATAGAGGCAGTCTCTCTGGCAAATTCATGTCACTCTATATCAATTTAGCACAGAGAACCGAAAAAGGTATTTTGCTATCTTATCGCCCAACAGCCGGTGAGGTGTGCTGCCATTACGTTCAGTGAGGCCTTTGTGTGGGCCTTCTGCAAATGCTGCAATATGAATGATGGCTGTTGACTGCCATCTTCTGGACATTATTGAGACTATCGCAATTCAGGATTTTAACCCTATTTCAAGGCTACAGCGAGACGCTGAGCTGGACAAAGTTTATATCAAACGAACTGCCCCCTGAATGTTCAAATAACATAACCAGTGTCAAACAAGCGAGATAATTTTGCAGCAGCACTATAAGATTTGAAATTATATGCTTGGTGTGGGCCCTCATAAACAATAGTAAAAGAAAATGTAATTGCTTGCTCCCTGATTCTGGTTGCTCCCTTCTCTGGTCAGCACCATCGACTGTTAATCTTTACATCTCATCATTGATTTATGGTTAATGGAAATAGGCCTTTGTGTTTGAGTAGCATGCAGTGACATGGATTTGTTTCTCTGCAAACAGTGGTAAAATATAATGCCAATACAATAATAAACAAAATAGCAGGATGGAGAAATCATTATAGATACATGCCCATCACACAACGCAAACATAGGTGTCCTGAAACGCAGGTGTTTGAGTACATCTGTCTATTTGTGCGTCACGTCCTATTTGTGTGTCACGTTTCACCTTGCACTGTATGATTGGATTGTTTACCATGTACTCTGCTGCTCAGTGAGCTAATTACGACAGTCTCTCCAACTTTTGCTTTTTGGGATGGAGCCAGGTCACACTCCCCTTTTTGTCCAGGTCCAGGTCCTTTTCCAGCCCACCTGGAACATGGGATTGTGCAAGTATCAAACTTGTGCTGCTCATGCTACAATAAACTTTGCTCCCTGGATTTTCCTGACTCGTGCTGGTTTTGTCTGGATGCCCATGTTCTAAGGGAAATCTGGGCCTCACTTATTTTGTCTCTATGCCTCGCACCATGCAGGGATTGAAGCATTGAACGAAGATTCCAAACTAATTACTTCTTAGGAAAAAGTAC
>OMPJ01034512.1:0-13540 GCA_900312935.1 Carapus acus | reverse complement strand
TTTATTTACAATTGTTGGTCTGTATGCTGATTAATGTAACAGTAGGAGTGTGTGTGTTAATGTGAGGCAGAGGATGGAATTTAGTGCAGGCACTGTGGGCAGCCAGGAGTCCAGTTAGGGGTCCTAAAGGGTCAGGAAGGCGTGTATGTGCTATAGTAAACAGAGCGCTGTAGCGAGTGACAACGTAAATTTACCGTTAATGTATTCCCGTGTTGTCAGGTGAGCAAGTTTGTACATTACAGTCCAGCACAAAGAAGAGTGTTTCACCTCATATTTTCACAGTGATAAGAGTTGCATACAGCATACAAGCTGAGTAAATTGTGTGAATGTGGTGATAGAATGTGTGAGAATGTTCAAGTTAACTGTGTGTGTGTTATATTAAACAGCGCCGCAGCGAGTGACCACGTTAACCGTTCCTGTAGTCCTGTGTTGTCAGATTAAAGAAAAGACACAAACTTCATGCACGCCTGCGTGTCCTATTTTGTCCATGTGTTCAACATTAGCGAGTCTTTCCCGTAGTCGGGAGAGTCACCATTGATTCATTTATGCCAAAATGACGCACAGCAGCTCAATTTCCTTTTTCAATCGTCAGATGGATTGCCTTTAATTTAAAGGCGGCATTGTATACTTTTCTTCGAGTGTCTTCCAGGTTGATGAGGGTGAACACAAACGACTGATTTACCGGGCAGTAATTTACTGTGAAAGTGCGCATGATGCATCGCACAATTTCATTAGACCTCTGTGAGCTACACATCAATTTTATTGGTCTACTCTTTTTGGCGCCATGAAAAAAAATACATTAGCCGCACCGTGTTTTAAGCCGCAGTGTTCAAAGTTCCGAACAAAAGTAGCGGCTAATAGTCCGGAATTTACGGTAATTCTAGTTGCATAGTTTTGTCTAACTATAAGCTTTATCAAAAAGGAAAGTTTTTAGCCCACTCTTAAAAGCAGTGAGGGTATCAGCCCCCATGCAATTTACTTTTTAATTTTGAGGGGCACTGAAACTAGTCACCGCTCCCACATGGCATTTCAGCACCTGTACTACGGACAGCTGCCGGACTCCACAAAGACAAATCAAAATCAGTCAGTGCTCGATGTCTGATGCATCAGCAGGGGGTGCAAGTAAAATATTTCAGCTTTTCTCCTGGTGCAGGAAGTGAGACATCCGCAACTCAGGGCTGTATAACATCAGTTGTAGTAAGCAGAACTGTATTTATTTTTTTATTTTCCCATGCCACAGGGAGCAATAGTGTCACACCAAAAGAGCCATATATGGCTTGCGAGCCATAGGTTCCTGACACCAGTGACAGTACAATGGGGAGATTTAGCAAGAAGTAAATGAAATCTGCCACACACTCACTGTGATAGATGCATTCAAACAATGTGTGCACTGTGATGGTTCAAACGGGTCTCTACAACAGGCTGATAGAAAAAACAGAAAGGCATATGAATGAAAAAATCCTCCTTACTTTGGCCTCGTTGACTTCCTGCCTGGTTCCTGTGATTGTTATGTTGCCTGTTACATCTTGAGTGGTTTTCCTCTCTTTTGAACAAGTTACTTTAGCCCCAGTGGTCATTACAATCACTTTCAGCGACTCACCCCCACGACCTGCAACACAATATGCATATATGTGACAATCAAGACAAAAAGGCCTGCAAAAGATTGACAAGATCCAAGCACGGGACCTTAATGATACCTATTATCCGCCCAAAAGCAGTTTGAGGAACCTCTATGGCCTCTGTCACAGGTTCACAGTCTGTGACAAGGGTCTCAAGGACACAGTGGGCAAGCAACATTTGTTCCTGAGAGCCCTGCAGCAAAATACACACTGCCTGATCACAGCCAGCTTCTCCTGGTCTTGACACAACACGGATAAGAGCTCCAGACTGCTGTGCCACCTGCAAAGAGAAAGATGGTCAGAGGTCAGATGACTAGTGTTGGCAGTAAACACCCGCATCAGTTTAACTGAGAATGGCCGTATTGCAGATTATAACTGGGGAGAAACCATGACATTATTATTCTCCAACAGACAACAATGCACTGAGGAATGAAGACATCTTTCCAATATAGTTATTATGCAACCACGTGAGGGCGAGAACCAGTCTGAACCAGAAAAGACATGGGCAGTCCTGCAGCAATCGACAGAGAGAGAATGACTGTGAGGGCTTCAGCCTGGTATCCAACAGCAGTAAAGATACTATTCTCCGATAAAGATCTGTGCAACCCACCATGGACAAACCCAAAATAGGCTGCAAGAGCTACTGCATAGTATTAGCAGGTGACTAGAGGAGAACTGGAGGATAATCATTTAGCAAGGGTAAGTAGTAAGCTGTAGTACTTACTTTTTCCAAAAATGTAGGTTGATGTTTGCTCAAATTCCTATAAGCATCTATAGGAAGGGTAATCTCAGACAAAGCAATTTCAGGAGTCACACCTGTTGATGAAATAATTATCAGATCTTTCTTTTCCGCACAACATCAATTGTACTTTTCAATATTTACCTAAGTCACCAAAACTTACAACTGGTGGTGCCTCTTACATGACGGTACACAATGTAGCCTATTGTGGCTCCTACTGAGAGCCCCGCAGCCAGAGCAGCTACTTTGCCTGTGTTAAAGCTGCCATTGTGGCCCTCCTTTAATGCATCCATGACACTATGTTGATCCAGTTGCATGCTCCACCTACACAAGCACAAGCAAAGACAACTATGTACAGTAATCACAACAACTGACTCTATTCTATTTGATTGTTCTAGATCAGGGGTGTCAAACTCATTTTCACAGAGGGCCACATCGGCGTGGCCATGGCCCCAAGGGGCCAGATGTCGATGGCAATTATTAAGGAGGTATTAATGTAATTTAATTCAATTCAATTCAATTCAATTTAATTTAATTTAATTTAATTTAATTTAATTCAGTTTAATTTGTATAGTGCCAAATCATAACAGGAGTTATCTCAAGGCGCTTTAAAGGTAGTGCTCCTCAGCATGTAAACAGTCAGGGGGCTATGGGATGGACACACAAGACACCCAATACATTCCCCATTAGCAACAGTGGCGAGGAGAAACCTCCCCTCAAAGGAAGAAACTTCGGGAAGGCCGGGCTACAGGTGGGCGATCCACTGCCCTGACCAGTTGGGTTGGGAGAAAGAGGGAAGGAGAGAGAGATAGAGAGGCAGAGAGAGACAGACACAGGTGTAGAGATGCACAGGTGTAGGGATGCACAGAAGCAGCAAGAGCAGGACCCAGATGTTCAGAGGTCCGTCATCACAGGTGGTGTTCTAGCTGTACAGGGTAATAAAGCACAAGACAACACTCTGGGGAAGAAGCCCAATTAATAACATGCATTTACCAAACAGGGATGCAGGTAAGGGTGGATGGGTGCAAGTGAAGCGGAAAGAGATTAAGGAAGAGGGGGAGAGGAAAGCTCAGTGTGTCATCTGTTTCTAGTCGCATAGTTTTGTCGAACGATAAGCTTTATCGAAAAGGAAAGTTTTTAGCCCACTCTTAAAAGCAGTGAGGGTATCCGCCCCCCGGACTAAAGCGGGAAGATAATTCCACAGGACAGGCGCCTGACAGCTAAAGGCCCTGTTCCCTAATCTACTCTTACTGATTTTGGGGATCACTGATAACCCGGCGCTTTTGGGTCGAAGAGCTCTGGTTGGATGACAATGCACGATCAGCTCTTTAAGGTACGATGGTGCCTGATCATTGAGCGCCTTGTAAGCAAGGAGAAGGATTTTGAA
This sequence comes from Carapus acus, assembly GCA_900312935.1. Lineage (NCBI taxonomy): Eukaryota > Metazoa > Chordata > Actinopteri > Ophidiiformes > Carapidae > Carapus > Carapus acus. The sequence continues at coordinate 9,795 of OMPJ01034512.1, read as the reverse complement.
TTCTATTCTCGATTTTATTGGCAGCCAGTGAAGAGAAGCTAACACTGGGGAGATGTGGTCTCTTTTCTTTGTTCCTGTCAGTATACGTGCTGCAGCATTCTGAACCAGCTGGAGAGGCTTCAGTATCTTGTTGCTACAGCCTGCGAATAAGGAATTACTGTAATCCAGCCTGGGGGTCACAAAAGCATAAATTGGCTTTTCAGCATCTTTTAGTGACAGCATGTGCCTAACCTTAGCAATGTTTGTGTGCAATGTAAGTGAAAGAAGGCGGTTCTTGACATTTGTTTAATGTGGGCATTTAGTTTTGATCGAAGATGACTCCTAAATGTTTTACGGTGGTGCTGGAGGCCAAGGTAAAGCCATCTAGAGTAGCAATGTCTTCACGTTAAGAGTTTCTGAGGTGCTCTGGACCAACAACGATTAACTTCAGTTTTGTCTGCATTGAGCTACAGAAAGTTACAGGTCATCCACGCTTTTATGCTACTAGGACAAGCCTGGAGTTCAGCTAGATGGTTGGTTTCCTCGGGTTTCACAGACAGATACAGTTGTGTAACGTCAGCATAGCAGTGGAAGTTGATAGAATGTTTCTTATGATGCCACCTTGAGGAAGCATACACACGTATAGGGTGAACAGAATTGGTCCAAGTACGGAGCCCTGCGGGATTCCATGTCTAACCCTAATGTGCTCAGAGGAGACGTTGTTAACATGTACGCACAGAAGTCTATCTGATAAATATGACTTAAACCATCTTAGGGCGGCTCCTTTGATGCCAATCGGATCTTCTAGCCTAGAAGGTTCGAGATAGGTCTGAAGTTAGCTAAAATCCCTAGATCGAGGATGGGCTTTTTAAGAAGAGGTTTGATTACAGCAACTTTGAAAGACTCTGGTAGGTAGCCAGCTAACAGAGGCATGCTAATCATATTAAGGACAGATGTTCCTGATGAAGGAAGGACTTCTTTGAGCAGGCTAGTTGGAATAGCGTCTAACATACAGGTTGTTGATTTAGCTGAGGAGATTATCTTGGTTAATGCAGGGAGGCTGATAGGGGAGAAGCAATCTAGGGATGGACCAAGTTGTAAGGACCCTGGGCCCTGGGCCAGAACTAATTTTGTCTCTTATTGTTAGAATTTTGTTGTTGAAGAGGGTCATAAAGTCATTACTGTTCAGATTGGCATGGATACATGGTTCGATAGATCATGACTCTGAGTCAGCTTGGCTAAGGTGCTGAAAAAGAACCTTGGATCATTTTTATTTTCCTCTATTAGTGTGGAGTAGTAGGCGGCTCTGGCTTTACAGAGGGCCTTTCTGTAAGTCCCCAGACTGTCCTGCCAGGCTAAGCGAGAATCACCCAATCTAGTTGTGCGCCAAAATCCTTTCGTTTACGTGAGGTTTGCTTTAGTTCACAGGTTTGGCAATTGTACCATAGAGCCCGTCCCTTCTGTTTTGTTTTCTTCTTTGGGGGCGCAGCACCGTCCAGAGTTGAGTGCAATGAGTTGGTGGCATTATCAACTAGCTGGTCTGTAATGGAGGGAGTAAAACTCCCTAAACTATCCAATGACGCCATTGTTGGAGCGAAACGAAGTGCAGATGGAATGGCTTCCTTAAATCTAGCTGTAGCACTGTCTGATAAACATCTGGAGATGCCATGAGTTAAAACAAGGTTGAGAGTGTGATTAAGGTGATGAGTGGGTTTAGTAACCATTTGAGAGAAGCCGGTAGACTCCGGCAATGAGAGAAAGGCATCGCTGAGGCTATTGGTCTCAACATCCATATGAATGTTAAGATCTCCTACTACAATCACCTTTTCTGTGTTGATAACTAGGGATGATAGGAACTCCCTTAGAAACTCAGGGTAAGGGCCAGGGGGCCGGTACACTGTGACATACAGGATGGTTGGAACGCTTTACGTGTTGGGTGCGACAGAGTAAGGACAAGGCTTTCGAAAGAGTTGTGACGCACTTTGGGAGCGGGGTTGAATTGCAGGCTTGAGTTAAAGATGGATGCAACCCTTCCTCCTCGGCTGGTGTCTCGAGCAATGTGGGTATTAACATGACTGGGAGGAGTGGCTTCCTTTAGGCTGACGTACTCGTTGGGCCGCAGCCAGGTTTAAGTGAAACATAATATGTCAAAATGGTGTTCAGATATTAAATCGTTGACCAATACAGCCTTAGAGGATAGAGATCTAATGTTAAGTAATCCTCATTTAATTTGCGTATCCCGTCATGTGGGAGCAATTGTGGTGGGAGGCATGATTAAGTTCCTATGTGCGACTGCTCTTGTCTTGGTTTTCAGCAAGGAGAATTTCAGCTGACGCGGGACTGATATCGTTTCTATGTGGTGTTGGGTGAGTGGCTGCTCCAATGGAGGTGCAGAGAGGCGTGTAGGACGGCAGCTCTGCTTCCTGGTCTCAGTTCTGGATCGCCATGAGTTTGTAAACTCGCCAACATTTTTAGAAATAAGCACTACACCATCCAAAGTGGGAAGAATGCCATCTTTCCTAATCAGACCAGGTTTTCCCAACAAAGTGTGCCAATTGTCTATAAAGCCTTCGTCATTAAGCGGACACTATGTCGACAGCCGACGGTTAAATGACGATGTGCGGCTGAACATAGCGTCACTGGATAGATTTGGTACAGGCCCAGAGAAAATGGATTTATCCGAAATAGTTTTTGCATATTTACATAACGACTCCATGTTAATTTTTGTGGCCTCGGATTGGCGCAGACGGGTGTCATTGTCGCCGGCGTGGCTAATCATTTGATCAAATTCACACTTGTCCTTCACGAATAGTTTTAGACACGATTCAATGTCACTCGCTTTGGCCCCTGGAATACATTTGACTATAGTCCCTGGTACGGAGTACAGAGCTGCCGATAATAAGAGATGGTTTGATAGTTGCTTTGGTTATTGGAGTTGGTTATCAGCGGGCGCGTCACTGAGTGGCGAGAATCTATTGAATCGTGAAATGGTTGGAAAGTCATGTGTTTCGGTTTAGAACTACGCTTATTACGGACAGTCACCCAGCCGGCTTGTCTTGCCGACTGCTCAGGGCTGCCGGAGCGACTAGGGGTTGAACAGAAGCAAAATTAAAACGGAATGCATCCGCTGTTACGGGAGCTGGCAGGCTCATAAACCTATCCGACGGTTGACTAGCGGGTCAGCATAGCCTCGTCTCTAACTCGCTTGGCTTCATCTCGAACACCATGAATAAACTACATTTGTTACATGTAAAATTATCTTAAGAGGAGGTGGAGGAGTAAGTAAACATTTTACACACTGAGAGCAACACTGAGCGAGAGCAGTGGACAAGGACAGAGAGAGAGGAGCCATCACCAATTAATACACTGCTCAAAAAAATTAAAGGAACACTTTGAAAATACATCAGATCTCAATGGGAAAAAAAATCATGCTGTTTATTTATACTGATATGGACTGGGTGATGTGTTAGGAACAAAAGGATGCCACATCATTTGATGGAAATGAAAAACATCAACCTACAGAGGGCTGAATTCAAAGACATCCCAAAAATTACAGTGAAAAAATTATGCAGCAGGCTAGTCCATTTTGCTGAAATTCCATTGCAGCAACTCAAAATGGTATTCAGTAATTTGTATGGCCCCCACGTGCACGTATGCATGCCTGACAACGTCGGGGCATGCTCCTAATGAGACAACGGATGGCGTCCTGGGGTATCTCCTCCCACATCTGGACCAGGGCATCACTGAGCTCCTGGACAGTCTGAGGTGCAACCTGGCGGCGTCGGATGGATCGAAACATAAATGTCCCAGAGGTGTTCTATTGGATTTAGGTCAGGCGAGCGTGGGTGGCAATCAATGGTATCAATTCCTTCATCCTCCAGGAACTGCCTGCATACTCTCGCCACATGAGGCCGGGCATTGTCGTGCACCAGGAGGAACCCAGGACCCGCTGCACAAGCATAGGGTTTGACAATGGGTGCAAGGATTTCATCCCGATACCTAATGGCAGTCAGGGTGCCGTTGTCTAGCCTGTATAGGTCTGTGCATCCCTCCATGGATATGGCTCCCTAGACCATCACTGACCCACTACCAAACCGGTCATGCTGAACGATGTTACAGGCAGCATAACATTCTCCACGGCTTCTCCAGACCCTTTCACGTCTGTCACATGTGCTCAGGGTGAACCTGCTCTCATCTGTGAAAAGCACAGGGCGCCAGTGGCGGACTTGCCAAATCCGGTGTTCTGTGGCAAATGCCAATCGAGCTCCACGGTGCCGGGCAGTGAGCACAGGGCCCACTAGAGGACATCGGGCCCTCAGGCCACCCTCATGAAGTCTGTTTCTGATTGTTTGGTCAGGGACATTCACACCAGTGGCCTGCTGGAGGTCATTTTGTAGGGCTCTGGCAGTGCTCCTCCTGCTCCTCCTTGCACAAAGGAGCAGATACCGGTCCTGCTGATGGGTTGTAGACCTTCTACGACCCTATCAAGCTCTCCTGGAGTAACTGCCTGTCACCTGGAATCTCCTCCGTGCTTTTGAGATTGTGCTGGGAGATACAGCAGACCTTCTGGCAATGGCACGTACTGATGTGCCATCCTAGAGGAGTTGGACTGCCTGTGCAACCTCTGTAGGGTCCAGCTATCGCCTCATGCTAACAGTGGTGACAGTGACCCTAGCCAAAAGCAAAACTGGTGAAAAAGAGTCAGAAAAGATGAGGAGGGGGAAAAAATGTCAGTGGCCTCCACCTATAAAACCATTCCTGTTTTGATGGTCGTCTCGTTGTTGCCCCTCTAGTGCACCTGTTGTTAATTTCATTAACACCAAAGCAGCTGAAACTGATTAACAACCCCCTCTGCTACTTACCTGACCAAATCAATATCCCAGAAGTTTAATTGACTTGATGCTATACTCTGATTACAAAGTGTTTTGAGTAGTGTAGTTAGTGAGTGGTTAGTTAGCGGTAGAAAATAATCTGAGCTGAGAGTTCCGAACTCTACAGACTCTACAAACTAAGATAATTATCCCTCTGAAGGAACGGTGAAACAAACTTGCGCTTCTTTTTTAGCTTTATCAGCTTTTACCGGCTCAGAGCAATCCCGATCAGCTGCTGCCTCCTCCACTGCCGAGTGAAGTAAAATGTCATAACTCATTTAGAAATGTTTAATATTACCATTTTTTTACTCAGTCAACGTATAAATATCCCATTTGAATAGATGTAAAAAATATGTCAGGACTGAGTTATTATTCTATCACAGATTCTTATATTCTATTGGGAAAAGAAACACAATTAAGCAGTTCACAATCAAACAACGAGTCAACAGCCTGGTTCCCTTTTTCCCTTCTTGATAAACTGACATTGTGTGACAAGTGTGTATCTGGTCATGGCAAAGCTGCCAGTACCATGATCCACCTGTATTTTGGAACATGTAGTTTTTGAGTCAATGCACGTTTAAATGAGTAGTATTCCTACAGTATGTTGAAACGTATCGGGCTCCATTCAGCCTGTGAGCCTGGAGTTTGACACCGTTGGTATATTGAAATAGTTGCTCAAGAGCTCGCGGGCCATATAAAATGATGCCGCCGGCCGCATTTCGCCCCCGGGCCATGAGTTTGACACGTGTTCTAGATAAAAAATTTGCAATAAGGGATCATCGCTGATGAAGACATGTACATCACATACAATGTACTAAGTTTCTTTTGTATTTCACAATTCTGTTTCTTTTGTCAACTCAACAGACTTCATATATTTGTACAGAAGAAAACACAAGCACTGATAGCAATAAATGTACAATCACAAAATTGGGGATTGTTAATGATCTCTGAAGTACAAATTTGGTGATGAGACCCCCAAAACGATTCTAGAAGCTTTTTGAACGAACCGCAATCAATGCTAGGTTGCAATGATGCGAGCAATCCTCAGTAATTTTCAGACTCCACATATTTTGTGGTGAGCCTCACAATAATGAGATATTTCTATTTATTTCCATGTTGACAAAAGTTGACGTTAGCTGTACCTTAGTGTAATGCAGCAATATGATAAACTGACAGGTTCTCAAAATGTCTACAAATACAGTAGTTTACAAGGTACCTCTGGTGTGAAAGAATGTACAGTTTTTGAACAGTGGATTACATTACAGAGGTGAAAAAAACTATATTTCGTGTGTGCCATTGAGGAAAGCCAATGAGAAAAACAATGACGAAAATTAACGATGAAATCACAGCAGCAATGGGAACACAGTAAATGTCATTTCGTTAATTCAAACTTTTTATGGTGGCTGATTTTGTCTCCCCATTGCTTTTATTTGGTCACCATTGCCATTTGGTGAGATAGTCATTTAAAAAATGGTTGGTTTTCCACAAATAATTATCATAAATAATCATTACTACGTTACTATTTATTCTTACAATTACTATAGCTCCAGCTTTTATTTGCTTTGTGAACAGCATATTATTACCTTGTCCTGTTCAAGAAACTTTAAAAAATGTAATTTCACAGAATACAATTTTAGGACAAGGATTTGGAGGAGGGCTGCAATATTGCATCGCCGGGGATGTCACAGGTGTACCTCATCCCGTGTAGTTAATTTCGTTGATGCAAGACCTATAGCACCTCAGACCATGACTCACAATTATGCCAATGCTATGCCTCCAAACATGTGCACATGCAGTCACACACACTTGAATTGCCACATGGATTTGACAGTATTGTGCATATGGCACAGTTGAAAATTTAAATTTTTGAGTTAAATAGGTCCTGCCACAGAATGGAGATTTATGAAACCTGGAAAAAGCCTAAAATTTTCTCAAAAATCAACGGTGCGCCTTTTAACCCATCCATCCATTTTCTGTCACTTATCCAAGGCCAGGTTGCGGGGGCAGCAGTCTCAGGAGGGAAGCCCAGACTTCCCTCTCCCCATAAACCTCCTCCAGCTCCTCTAAGAGGACCCCAAGGCGTTCCCAGGCAAGCTGCAGGACATAGTCCGTCCAGCGTATCCTGGGTCTTCCTCGGGGCCTCCTCCCAGTGGGACATGCCCGGAACACCTCGATGGGGTGAGGGCGCCCAGGAGGCATCTGGAAAAGATGCCCGAGCCACCTCAAAAGGTTCCTCTCGATGTGGATGTGGCTCTGCTATGAGTTCCTCCAGGGTGGCAGAACTCCTCATCCTAATCTCGTAGGGTGCGTCCCGCCACCCTGCAGAGGAAACTCATTTTGGCCGCTTGTATCCGAGATCTTGTCCTTTCGATCATGACCCAAGGTAGGGACGTAGATTGACCGGAAAATAGAGAGCTTTGCCTCAGCTCCCTCTTCACCATGACAGACCAACTGCATTGCTGCCACTGTTGCACCGATCCATCGGTCAATCTCTCGATCCATTCTACCCTCACTCATGAACAAAATCCCAAGATATTTTAACTCCTCCACTTGAGGCAGGATCTCATCTCATCAATACAGAGGGTGCAAGCCACCGTTTTCTGGTCAAGAACCATGGCCTCAGATTTAGAGGTGCTGATTCTCATCCCGGCCATCTAACACTCGGCTGCAAACCGCCCCAACAAATGCTGGAGGTCCTGGTCTGATGGCGCCAGCAGGAAAACATCATCTGCAAAAAGCAGCGATGAGATCCTGTGGTCCCCAAACCAGACCCGCTCCGGACCCAGGCTGCACCTAGGAATCCTGTCCATATAAATCATGAACACGACCTGTGACAAAGGGTAGCCCTAGAGAATAAAAGTGAGCAGGTTTCACGTCTCTACAAGATATGTTTGCTCCAGCCTGAACTTTTCTCTCATTGTGTATACTTAATTAGAAATTCTGTCATCCTCTCTCCCTAATATTCCCTCTCTCTTTCACTGTGTCAGGAGTACCCTGATGTCGGCTGTGCGCAATGTATTTCCAAATTCAATTGAAAAATGGTATCAGTTGATATAAGACAGAAGACACCTGTGAAACTCCTTCCCTCAACAGTTTGTCCTTTCAGTTTAAACCAAACGCCCTATTAGGTTACAATTGATTTATGGGCCACAGCAGCCTATGACATGGGTCTGGAACAGATATGGGCAAACTAAAGCAGTGTTTTTTAACGTACAAAGTAGTCGTACAAAGTAGTCACGTGCCGCCCCGCCCTCCCCCGTCGACAACTCGCGGCCGAGCGAAAAAATTTGCCGCGCGCACCCCCCCGTCGACAACTTGCGGTCGACCGAAAACATTGTCGCGCGCACCTCACCCATTGACAACTCGCAGGTGTTGTCAACTATTTACGAGGTGAAAATGTGCCGTGGCAGAAAAAAGGTTGGGAAACACTGAACTAAAGCCTGTTGGCCATAAAAAGCCTACTAGGCTTTTTAATCCGGCCCGCCGAACCTGTCCAATTAAGAAAGAAAGAAAAAAAAAAAAATACCTCATTCACCTTCCTTTTTCCCTGCAATACCAGTGTTTCCCCATTAGATGGCACATTGATCATCATTGGACTTTTGTTGGAGTGTAACGTTTTACTCTTTATTTCACAGTTATTTACCCACATCCATTTGACCCCATCTATAAAAATGGGCTGACTAGAGAAAAGGAGAGTCGACAGTGAGTGCCGAGTGTTTGATAAAGAGTGGACGACATAACATGTTTTCACCGAGGTCCGATCAACAGTTCTATGTCTGATATCCCAGGAGGCAGTTGCAGTTTTCAAAGAGTATAATACCAGTCATCACTTTGCCATGAAGCATGCAAACTGTACCAGCAAAGCTGTCAACGCAAGGACGAGCAGCTACTGCACAGAGGTTGGTGGCTATTTTTCAGACTCAGCAGTTTTTTTCACAACAAACTGGGATTCAGGAGTGTCAGGTCTATACACCTTAACACCCTGTAAGAAAGAAGACACAAGAGAGTCAACGTCCTTTACTCTAGAGGAGAGTCAGCCAGGCCAGCACAGTTACATGCCACCTAACTACTCTGGCTTGGTCTGACTGCTCGCCTCCCTTTTATTTCCTTAGGGTGGTTCCCTAGTTACATAAAGATGCAGCTTCTAAAGCAGGGGTCACCAACACGGTGCCCGCGGGCGCTAGGTCGCCCGCAATGACCACATGAGGCGCCCGCAGGCATTCTCTAAAAATAGCACCACTCACCAGTGAGCTGCATCTAAAATTTTATTTTATTCTGTTGCTATTTTTTTTTTAAAAATCACACCGACCTTTTAGAATGACAATATCCTAAAATGTGTTCATTATTCATGAGGTTTAGATAAGTTTGGGTGAAGTTTGACCTACTCCAGTTCAATGATCAGTATTGTGCGCAGTGCGAGTGGAGGGAAAGCTAGCGGGGAAGCAGCGAAGATGGGCGCTCAATACAGGTTATAAAGCATGGCAGGAAAATGAAAGAAAACTCATCACTTTCACAACGAAAGGGAGGAGGGGTTCTTTTTTACATCTGTGAAAGAAACCTGCGTGTGTCTCACACTTGCAGAGCGACTGTGGTGACGTCACTACAGGCAGAAAAAGCTGGTGAAAAAGTCAACAGAAGTGACCGAAGCCTGGTTTAGAGCTGCGTATTTTTCTGATCTCCGTTTTCAGGCGGAGAAGTTCTCAAAGAGGCAACGAGATAGTGCCAACACTGTACCTCAAAACAAGAGAAATGGAACACATCCAGTCTCCGCTAACTTGACCTAACTGGACCGGGATCTGGCGAGGTGCTGGTTGTTTAGCATCCAGTGCGCGAGTCCGTGGACAGCAGCAGTACAGCGCAGCTGTTGGTTTTTATCCGAATTTTATCCGAAAATGCTGTAGATTCGGACATTACTTCAAAATGTGACTCTTTTTTCTTTTTTTTT
>OMPJ01034499.1:0-30577 GCA_900312935.1 Carapus acus | reverse complement strand
TATGTGAAGGGTGCGTCTTCCGGTCCTAGTCTTGCATTGAAGTCCCCCAGGATTATAAGGAAGTTGTGAGCAGGTACATGGTGGATCGCTGTTCTTAGGTCATCGTAGAAACTTTCCACGTCCTCAATCGGTGCCACGTTGGTGGGAGAGTATACACTCATGACCGTTGTTACAGGGTTTCCCTCGAAATCGGCACTAAGGATCCTGTTTGTGTGTGGTTGCACCCTACGGAAGGTCTTTCGTGCTCGGGGGCTCACCATGAGTCCCATGCCGCCTATTGCTGCCTGGGCCTCATTACGCCACGCCGATGAGGTGATGAACGTGCACCCGTCCACTCTGCGATAGTCAATTGGCTGGTCCGAGTGCACTCACCTATGTTCCTGAACTGCCAGGATCTCCACTCCCCTTTCCTTGGCACAGTGCGCCAGTTCTTCCAGCCTCGCCTCTTCCCTCACTGTGTTTGCGTTGTAGGTTGCCATGATACATGGCCTTCTACAGCGCAAGAGTGCATTGGACAGTGGGCTGTGATCCTGAGAGGGTTTGGGATCCAGTCATCATGGTGCCCTCCCAAGGGAGGACCAGCACCACTGTCCGCTACCTGGCTCCTGCAGACTCCCGCCGCTGGAAGTATAGGATTCTCGGTGTCTTGTGTCTCCATGGTAGCTATACTTTGCGCATTAATAATGACTGTGGGGCGCAACTCCTCACAGCCATACTCTGGCCGTTTCAGGCTTAAAGCCTTCATCCTCCTGCTGCTCCCCGATCCCCTACAGTTTAGCCTAGGACTGCATAGCCCCAGTTACCGTGTGTGGCCGCTGGGAGGTACTGCAGGGGTCTGGGTGGTGGAGAGGCTGTATACCAGCAGGAGGAGGCTTACGCACTCGGCTCCTCTTTTCATGCCCCACAAAGGGGGCTAGCTGTCAGCAGTAGCTGAAAGCAAAGCCTAGCAAGCAGAGGCGACATGCAGCATGCACAAGCTACACACACACTACTACTACTACGCATGCATTACTGCACAAGGCGCATCACACACACCCTGTGTGTAAACACAATCACACACGCAGGATGATTTGATTTTAAATGTTAACATTTCGCTTTTGTGTAACGGACCTCCAAAGCGTCCGGAACCTTCTCCTAATCCACATACTGAGTTTATATTTAAACATATCTGCACACACTTTATATATGCTATCTGTATTACATCTGTCTGCCCCCGCCCCCCCCGCCCCCTGCTCCCGTCCTCTATCTCCCTCAGATGGCTGTCCTCTGTCTATAACTTTATCTCTCCTTTGATTGTATAAGTTTTTTTTGTAATGTTTGTTTTAGTGTCTTTTTCATTATATTTTGTGGTTTTTAGATAAGATATTTTAGTTACTGCATCATTTCCACTCTCTTGGTTGGTTGTTATAGTATGGTTGATACTGTGGTGTTTTAATTTCTTTTTGTTTTCTTCTTCTTTTTTTTTGCAAGTGTTCAAATTTAAACAGTACACAGTAAACAGCAGTTTCTGTCCTGTCAATTTTTCCCTATTGAAATGAAGTGTGATTGAATGTACACAACTTTAACGGTATCTGTATGATGCGGTTCCCGTAGGCGGTTCCCGTAGGCTAACTAAAAAGTTACTCGTGCAGCTTGTTATGTAGGACGTTTGTATCATACACGTTCTGTTTTCCTCTCGTGCCAGTTTGCTCCCATTGATCAGCCCCCAATCTCAAAAGGTTGGTCACCCCTGATGTGCAGAGAAAATGGTAACCTACAGGGGGCGACATGCTGGATAATTGGCGCTCTATGTAAAACAAAGTCAAAATCTCATTTTACGCATGATGGTCATCGCGTGGGTCTTTTATCATTAAGCTTATTGCCGCACTTGAGTCCTCGGTTATTCCTAGACTCTCAAGGACAAAATGCAAATCTTGAACTGCGTTTCAGTAATTTGGACATGCGTTACACCGGAAACAGTTTGTTTTGTCACCGGACGCAATTGTGTCAGCGAACAGAGGCACGCAGCCAGTGCATTTGGAGCGTCTTCCCTGAATTGGTGCGTCCGACAATGGTAATGAATTGATCAAATCCCAGTTTAATGGTTGTGTTAGATTAACATACAATAGTACAGATAATTTAAGTGAAACAGATGTACAGAAAGTTGTTTCATCGTATATCAAGCAGATATCCAGTTTGAAAATCGTGGTGATTCGCGCGAGCTTGAAATAGGTTACACGATGTGTTAATACAGTTCAACAACAGCAATGTCACATTAATAGGTTGCTTCTATTGTCAGCATCCAGTTGCTCCGATTATCGGTAAAGCTGAGACATAACCTTCCATTGTTACTCCGTTGTAAAGCCTTTTTAAACGTTATCTTATCAATACTAAGCTTATCAAGGAAGATATCAAAGTAGGGGGGTATTGGAGACCTTTGTCAACTTAGTGAACTCTTTGTCCATTCAAGTATGGCTCAGCTGGTTGGTTCTGGTGACCAATTATATTTTGTCTTCTAGTCTGTGTCTTGACAAAGTGAATATTGATCACATCGGAGGCAGTCGTAATATTGTGGTTGCCCTGTTTTCGTTCGTGCCATGATAGAGGTTTGAAATCATCTACACGAATGTATTTGTCATCGGAGCTTCTCTGGAATGGGGATTGGACCCACATCTCCCTAGGTGGCCCATTCAGGACCCCAAACCCAGAGGTTCAGCTGTATTTCTTCATGGATGTCTTTCATCAATAACATTTTTATCATTTTTCTCCTCTTACGAGAAGGAATGATGTGTCAGTAACCTATCTGAGAAATTAAATTTTCTCAGTTTCTGTTGACAATGCAGCTGAGGTGATTCTAGATACTGTCAACTGCAGACTATAGAGCGCACCAGTATGTAAGCCACACTACCAGAATTTGAAAATAAAATTTAATTTTTACAGATCTAAGATCTATTGAATATGTGTGCAGATTGTAACACGAGATATTTACAATGAAAAACAGTACACAGACAATTTTGTTAAGAAATAGTTTTAAGTCCAAACTTAACTCCCCTTTTTATTTTATTTTTCTTTTACTGCGCCTGAAATTCGGCAGTGTGTCATCAACACAACACCAAGATGACAGCAACATGCCTGGCTAGAAAATCTGCTTTTATGTCCTCTGAAAGCCTTTGTTGTCTTTTTACTTTGACTTAATTCTCCACGCTTCCGCCCCCCACGACTCACCAATGATTGTTAGATTCCAAGCTAAAATTATGCGCAAAATTATGGTTCAAATCCAAGTCAAAATAGCAGTAATATCTTCTTCAGAGCTTCGATCTTCCCCCCATGTCTGTACGACTTATGATCTTCCCACCATACTGCCCCCCATTGGCCACCTGCTGGTAAAAATATAACTAAGCTGCACCAGTGTGTAAACTGCAGGGTTCACAGCGTGAGGCAAACGCAGCAGATTATTGTCCGAACTTTATAGGATTCATTTGACATAGATTGCAGCCAGTGTAGGTTTTATGTTTACTACCACAACATCAACTACTTTCCAGTTTGAGTTTCAATACCTACCCTTACTCCCCAGAACTTCAAAACCAAGATGAGACGGACAGTTGCAAAGAAGTCAGTAGTACCAAGCAGCACTGACAATGATTCTGATGTTGAGAAGAATTTCAACCTGATAAAAGGTGGAACATGGGTCAACCGAGGAGAGGTAGGACCCAGAACATCAAAGGAGAAATTCAGATTTATTGAACATGACAGAGATGATGATGATGATGATGATGAAGAAGCTGATAAAGAAGATATAGACGCAGATGGTGGCGTTGAAGTAGCATCAAATGATGAAGATAGCCAAGAAAGTTCAGACAAAGTCTCAGGGGAGGATTACAGTTTATGGGAGGACAACAAAGAGATCAACACAAACATTGCCGATTGTGGCTGTCCAACTGTCCACACCAGAGACAAAATTCAAAAGGGTAAGTCATTTTTCCAAACTGTACACTGAAACACTTACTGATTTGCTCTGTGCTGAGAGCATGTGGCTGTTTGCTGTAAGAAATTATTTGATGGTGTAGTGTCTAATCAATGCAGTGGTGTAGTTGGTCCTAGGCGGGGGTGGGGGTTGGGGGGAGCATGCGTGCAGGCGTGTGCAATAAAGTTTATACACACATGGGGAGCCCGATGCAAGCTCCCTATGAAGACAAGGAAAATATCCAAAAGAAACGTGCATCCAACTGAGGTCCATTTCAATGCAGTCATCCTCTATTATTTAGCTTTGTTTTTTTTTCTTGCATGTTATAGTTGATACTAGAACTAAAAGTAGTTGCTATAGTAAGTTGTTGATGTTACTACATTCATAACTCAGTTTTTATTGCGTTGTCACTGTATGACATCGATCCCAAAAATATGATGCATTCCCCCTTGAAATAAAAAGAAGTCGCATCAGACAGAAAATGTGTTACACTGAGGAAATTGCGCAAGTTGTACCAGACTACAAGTTGCATTTTTGGAGAAATCCATTTCACAACATTGCAGCCCAAGAACAGACGTTTCATCTTAAAAGGCAGGTTATAATAACATTATAACCGAGAACAACTAACTGAACAGGTGTACAGCATGCAAGCGTAACATATTGATGTTATTCAGCTACTTGAGGACAACAAATTTAACATGTGTCTGGTAAGTTAACGCAACAATTATTCCGTTAACTAAAGCATAAAAAACAAGCTGCTAGGTTAATCAAGTTCAATCCCACCCCAAATCACTAAATCCATTGAATTCTTCATCCGCCAACTGCAGAGATAGATGAAACACTGCTCCCTCCTCCGCTCAGAGGAGGAGGCAGTGCCCGAGTTACTGTAATGTTGAAATGTTGTGTTTCAGAGGTATTGGATACAGATACACAAGTCTAGAGTGCCCTCACACGGTATTGCGGTTGTATGACGATAACGAACATGTGAAATTATATATTTTGATAATTTCACAATCAAGTCGCGTCTGAGTATAAGTCGCCCCCAGTAAAGCTACAAAAAAATGTGCAACCTGTACGCTAGAAAATCTAGCAGCGTGTCACAACATTTGAATGTGTCTGTTGTGATTTCTGTTTGTGCTGTTTACTAAAGTTAGAGATACCGCCCATTGCATTCTATCAAATCCTGCTCTGGAATGATATGATCCATTTCATCTTCTCAACTTTCTTTTTTTACTCAGAACTTTCCTTCATGTCTTTTGAAGATAAAATGAAGTTACAGAACAAAGTGGGAACCAAGGTTTTTAATGAGATTGCTTATGGCAGGCACAAGACGCAAAGCAGCAACAAGAAAAAACGACTGAATAAAAACAGGTAACGAGAGATATCTAAACTTTTATATCATTAAAGTAAAAGCAAAGATGAACACAAACTTGTCTTAACATACAACTTCACATAAATTGCTTGAACATGTGACCACAAATACCTATGTGGTGTTATGCTTTTGGCAGCTCTCTCCATGGGACACCACAGCAAGTCATATGTCTCCACGCTGTCCTTTCCTCTGTACAAGTTTATTCATTTTTGCAATTAGTTCACAATGTCTTATGTTGAGTGCTCATGTGCATGCAGTCCAATGGATTGGACATGACTGTAATTTCATGAAAAAAATCTTATTTTTGGAGGAAAAAAAAGTTGAACTTATTTTCTCGTGTCCAGAGAAGAGTAAAAACTCCCCAGAAATCTTGACCAAGGCTCTCATAATGAATGCCCTAAAGGGCTAATCTTCCCTCTCAGTCTAGCTGCTATTTTTCCATCACAAAGCACCCCTGACACTCTCCTCCACCGTACTTGCACTCCTACATTCACCTAACCCGTCCACTATGAGTTGCCTTAGATTAGGTGTCATCACCTTTTGTGGAACCCTGAGCTACTCAAGTGATAGGAAAGGCTACTTGTCTGACAGAGAAGTGTGAATGGCCCTTCTTTATGTAATTTCTATTAACAGCTGAATCAACTTACTGTCTGGATACATGCTAATTCTAAGGATTCTTCTGAATAATCATCAGTGATAATTAACCATGTTAAGAAACATATTAAACAATCAATGATTATTACCTCCTCATGAATTTCAGTCTTCATTGATGAGAAAAAAAGAAACATACTTAACAAGATCGGATATAACTCGTAATTTTTTACTTTTACTGCTTTGCGTGGGTATGTCCTTTTGAAGCTCGTTTAGAGAATGTCGAGAGTTTGCCAAGGTGAAATCAGAGCAAAGGATGGCTATTTTGAAGAAACTAGAATATAAAACATCTTTTCAGTTATTCTACCTTTTTTTGTAAAGTACATAAGTCCACATGTGTTCATCCATAGTTTTCATGCCATCAGTGAGAATCTACAATGTTAAATAGTCATCAAAATAAAGAAAACTCTTTTGAAAAACCTTTTGGCCTGTAGTAGAAATGTATTAATATTTATACATGTATGTGTATGTATACGTACTGTATATGTATATCTATACATGCATGCACATATTTATGTGTATACATGTATGTGAATGAATACATACTGTATATATCACGATAAATAATTTCACAACTTTTTCCATCCTTAGTGTGACCTATAACCTGTACAACACTCAGACCAACTGTTAAGCAGCTCTTCTATGTATGACTATTCGATGTTATGGACCTGTTTTTAAGTTGCACCTTAGCCGTACAACATATCTCTCCTCAGGCCCATGGAAATTTCATCAAAAAGGCCTGTACCGTTACTACGCAGTGATATTCCTGTCAAAAAAACTGTGAGTAAGCAAGCCTAATTGAGCTTTTGTCTTATATTTGAGGCTGACCTGTTTTCCTGTCGTAATTCAGTTCACTTTCTCCACACTTCAGACCCTGAGAGATCCTCGATTTGATGACCTCTCAGGGGAATACAAACCTGCAATTTTTGAGAGGACTTATAAATTCATCCGGGACATACAAAGCAGAGAGAAAGAGGTGAATAGCCTTATTTGTGGATTATTTGTGGGAAAGTCATAGCTGAAGTGAAAAATTATTTTGTATGAATTGAATATATTGATAATATGCATTATGTCTTCCAAAAACTGTTGAGGACCCAGTCTGTCTCATGATACTATAAGTATGTGAATTCAATTTTTTTCCATCCAGGTCATCCAGAAGCAGCTGAAGAGAACAACAAATAACAAAAAGAGACAAGAGAGGCTCAAGTTCCTTCTGAAGAGAATGGTGAGTTGCTGTTATATTGTAGGCCAGGGGTCATTCTTAATCAGTATCACAAATATCACACAGCTAACTAACTATGAAGTAGTGTCAACCTCCCAAACATACATCATAGGGCTGGGCGATTTGGCCTAAAAAAAATCTCAGATTTTTTAAAGAAAAATTCGATTTTCGATTTTTTTTTAATGCACTTAATAACAACTGCAGACATCTGACATATTGTCAAAGTGCAACTTTATTGCTGTGGTTGTCCTCAAAGTAAAAATGCATATAAACAATCCAAAATAAGAAGTAAATGAGGTGCTGTCATTCAGCAATTTCAAGCTTTTACCCGGGTTTAAGTTTTCAAAAGTTCAACAGCAAGTTCACAGTACCTGAAATGATCTGATTAGGAACAGATAGCTCAGCGCGGATCTTTTGCCGAGTGGCGAAAAATACTCGCGACTGGGTACAATGTACCTTGCATCTAAAACTTTCAACAAGTGATTAAAGCCTCGCTTTTCAACAGAATAAACTGGCAACATGTCTGTGGCAACGTAAGACCTCTGGCCTCTGTAATCGCTTTCCAACGCGCTCCATTCTTATCATACGGCACACAGTTTGTAAAGCTCTCAGGAAGTGTCATTTGCTTTTTAGCCGGTGTGCTAGAGCTGCCGTCTTCGTTTCGTAGCTGGTTACACTTCTCCCATTCACCGGAATGTTTATTGTTCAGGTGCTGGAACAGATTAGTTGCACTGCTGCTTCCGGTAGCAACAGCCTTTAAACATATTTTACAGCGAGGCTTCGTCTGTTGTTTGTCTGATGCATCAAAACCAAACCAGTTCCAAATGATTGCATTAGTTGTGTCTTTCCTTGGAAGTAGCTCTTGTTTACATGCTGCCTCTGCCATGCTGTTTGTAATTGTGATGCTCGTTGGAGGGGGCGGGCTCACATTGCGCTACGGAAACCCACAAGAAACGGAACGCGAAAAATGTCGAAAAACTAGAATTTGCAAAATAAAAATCGTTTTTAGCTACAAATTCGATAAATCGATTAAATCGATTTTTTGCCCAGGCCTAATACATCATCAATGTTTTGTTGTTGGACATGGATGCTCCTGAATCAGCTAAATACCTTGCAAGGTCTAGATGAAGTACATGCAACATTTCTTGCTCTAGCTAGGTTCACTATTTCCTAAATTTCAACCCACTTTGCCAGAGCATGGCCCCCTGGATACCTTCCAGCAGCAGTGAAATCTTTGTTGTCAATGATATCTTTATTTTGGTATGGAGAGATTTTAATATACACGGGGCCTGTTAGGGAGCGGGTTACTGCAGAGGGTATGAATTGAACCTTCTGGACTGATATTCCCCAAGAGTCATGTGTCATCAAGTTTTCTATTAGGAATGGTGATTTTGTCTTTGCAGAGCCTATTTCAGAAAAGGGTTGGTATCGCAAATTCCTGTGACACTAGCAAGACCTCCTTACCAGCAAATAAACCTAATTCCTGTATTATTCATTTCATGTATACAGTGTTATGGACACACTAAACTAGCACAGTTTGGGAGTCAAGTCTTCGTCTGCTGCTAAGCAAAAGAACTCATCTCCTGATCTCAGCTAACAAGAAGATAGATTGCTGATAATTTCAGATTCAGTTTAGACTGAGTGTCAGACACTGAGTGTGTGCATTTATTGCACATATTCTATACTGTATGTGTGCATTTATTGCACACACTCTACACTGTGTGCAATATTATACATGGGCACTGAAGCACCTGTTCCACTCCTCAATTAAGAGAAAACTGCATTTTGTATATGTGTGTGTTGGGTGGGCGGGGGCGCAGTGGTATTATGAACTGAACTGTAATCATTAATAGGAGGACCAAGAGAGAGTGAGGAAGAATCAAAAGCAAAAGAGGCAGAGAGAGCTGGAATTCAAGCAGCAACAAAGGCAGCTGGCAAAGCAAGGCCTACAACCATTTCATCTAAAAAAATGTAAGACCACTTTTCTCTCCAGCATTCAATTTATTCTCCAGAAAACCAATGAAATTGCTACTCAGACAACTAAGGAAACATTATTTGCTGTTTTCCTTTTTGAACATCAGCTGAAAAGAAGAAGTTGCAGCTTGCTGATAAATACAAGGATCTACAAAAGAGTGGCAAGCTGCACAACTTCATCAGCAAGAAGAGGAAGAGGAATGCTCTCAAGGACCGAAGAAAACTCCCAGTGTAGCTACAACAGTATGTTAGAGTGGACTATTGCAAACTATTCACACATAGTCTCGTATCAGACTTTGTCATATACAATGCAAGGCTTGCAACTGGCACATGATGGTGATTCACCAGCAACTGTTGTAGGAGTTCTTTACAGAACACAAATTTTGAACCTAGCTGACATATTCAGATTTTTTGTATTTGATAAATGATCTCAAGAATGATAATACAAATTTGGCTTCATATGCTGAATATAAAGGTGCATTCTGTGCTGCAAAATACAAAGTCTATGGAATTTTATTTGCCTTCTTCCCAGTTTTGTCTCTTGCACACCTGAGGGCTGAAATCATCTTAACATCAATCGTTTGCTCCAAAGACACTGTATCTTATTAAGGTATAGCGAAACTCTGACAACACAATGGCTTGTGATGTGGTCAGTCAGTGGTCATGGGATAGCGAACTGAAACCAACCACGACATTGTCACTCTCAAGTGTAGTGTAGCTCTTGTGCTGGTTCCAACCCCTGGATATTGGTGAGGATTGCATCTGGAATGGCATCTGGCGTAAAACCTGTTCCAGACGCAAAACAATCAAAAATGTGACTTGCCTACCACAGAGGGCGGTCTAATGCGCAAAAATGACCCATGTTGATTTCCTATGTTATTTCATGTATCAGTGAGTGTTTCTATGCTGAATGTTTGGAATCAATGTATTCTGTCATTTACTAGTCCGTAAGAAGTCAATTTTATTTGTTTTGTTCAGTACAAATTATCATTATCCGTTTTACTTTCTTCCTTTATAACTAAGGGCAGGTTTTGTATGTCTACATAAAATTTATACACGTGGGTTAGAAATAACTCACAAGAATTTATGAGGGAACCTTTAAAATTTGTGCATTAAGTTGCCCCTCACTACGATTTCCCTTTCGCAGCATCACTGTTTTGCGATTTTTTTTGTGCAGTCATGCAAAAATTTTTTTTTAGTTTTTCCATTTACAGCGCAGTTTTCTGCATCCTGATTAGCTGAGGGACTGTAGACCATTGTCGATCAATCTCCTCCAAATCTCCAGAATGCGTTCAGCTTGCCAAATTCATGTCTTCCATTGCTAGCAGTGTGACTTGAGCAATTTAAGGAACTGTAGCAATGCCAGAAGCATTGGATGAGGATGCAAACATCCATTAAATGGACAGAGAAATGGGGAAGGGTGTATCTTGAAAAGAACACTTTGTGAGTAGAGTAACGGACGTGAGAAGAGTAACAGTTGGATGCACTTCTTTAGAGAGAGATGATTTCTGGAGTAAGTTGGATGAAGTTATTCAGACCCGCACTACAAAGAGGAGGCAAGTTATGGCAAAGCCAAGGATCAAATGGGGGGTACTGAGAAAGAAACAGAGAAAGAAAGATGCACTCTGTTAATCCCCAAAAATGGAATTTAAAGGAGGAATGTTGTTTGAGATGAAGAAGGTGTTGGGTCAGGCTTTGGGAATTCATAAGGATTTACCAGAGTACTGGGCGAGTACAGTAAAGGAGGTGAGGAGAAACTGGCAGAAAGATGAAAGAGTATTGAGAAGAAATTTGCGTTTAGATGTTGAATTGACAGTGAGATAATGTCAGTAGACGGGAGTACTTTGCCACAGAGATCTTTTTGCCATTTGTCAAGCTTCAAAGGGAGAGACACATAGTAAGTTTAACAAGGGGCTGGACAGTAAAGGAGGAGAGAAGTACTTGCATCAGATAGGTAAGTAGCACAATAAATCTGGGAGAGATGTGCAACAGGTTACAGTAATAGAGGACTGAGTCCAAGTGAGTAAACAGTGAGTTTGCTTAGAGAGTGGAACAAAAATGACCAAATGAATATGAAGAATTAGAGGGAGAGGACAGACAAGGCAACATTTATGTAGTGAAAAGAGCACGACAAATGAGGGATGTGAGTGAAGCTATGGAAAGGGATGGAAATATTGAAGTTTTCTTCGGCCGTGACCAGGTTGGACAAGATTAAAAATTAGATCATCTGTGGAACAGCTAAGGTGGAGCGATTTGGAGAGAAAGTCAGAGAGGCAAGACTGATATTGTTTGGTCATGCGCAAGAGATGGTGAATACATATGACAGAGGATGTTGAGGATGGAGCGGCCAAGTTGAAAAAAGCGAGGGAGACAACAGGGAAAGTTTGTGGATGTAGTTAAAAATGACATCAGGGCAGTGGGTGTTTCTGTGGATGCCTGGAAGAATAGAAGTGGGTGGGGAGGGATGATCTGCTGTTATGACCCCGGAAGGGTGCAGCTGAAGGAAGACTAAGGACATGGGGTAGCTAACCGGCTTACCTCACTGGGGTTCATCTTTTTTCTTTCTAACTTAGTCATTACAAAAACGTCAACAAACATGTACATGATGTTCCTCTAAATCTTGGCGTTGGGTTACACAAAACTTGGAAATAAGCGCAGAAATCACTGCTGTGTCGACAAAAGCTCCACCTCATAGATACTGTATGTACTCAGTAAAATATCTCCCTGCCACATTCCCAGGTCACATTTGTCTTTTGCTATTCTGAGGACAGACTCAACACATTAAAGAGCCAGCAACCCCTTTTCTGCTCACAGCAAGAAAACCTTTGTTCCACACCATACTCACAGTATGCATTCATCCTATGCGTCTTGCCACCATGCCTCCACAGCTCCCAGCTGTTATACCTCACTGCCCTCAACATACACTATCCTTCCTCATCACCTCATCCACCTTTGGGGTCGAGGGGATCTCTCTTATACCTGTCTCATGACATACCTGTTGGGGTAGTTGAATTTCTCATGATTGTTCAACACAGTCCTGGAAATTGAGAGGTTGCCTGAGGAAGGGAAGAGTGAGGAGGAGCCAATTGTTAAGAAAAAGAGTGATGTAATTGGCCATTCCATGAGGATATAGGAGGGAGTTGCTGAGGCAACAGTATGGCTTACGGCAAAGGTTGTACTCCATACCTGTATGACATTTTCATTTTAACAGTGTTGATATCAGGGGGGTAAGGAGTAATTGCAATGCAGGACAAACCTGAAGCATTGCAGTGGTGAGATGTGTGTTCAGAATTACAGTTCAATGTATGAGAGGCATGGCATGATCAGCCCTGGGTCCTTTCATGTTTGCAATGGCAGAGAACATTCTGACCAATGATGTTAGGCAGGACTTCCCTTGAACCAAGATATTTGTGAATGGCATGGTTATCTGGAGTCTGCTATTGTGTGTGGTTTGGACACATTGCGTTTAGGGACAAGAGTAATATTTGATGGTTTCGTGTTGTGGTCACATCATGCCTATTGGATGAGGTGTGTTTTTCAATTACCTGATGCTGACACCTGCTGCGATATGGTGCTTTTTTTATTGAAATTCACCCAACAATCTATCATTGAAAATTCTGATATTCACTTGAACTAGTCAAAGACACACATGAACATCTGCAAGGGTAACAATTAACAACTAACTCCAGCTTCTCTTTTGTTGAAACACTTAACTTGAAACCTTATTTATAAATAGATGAGGGTACTTGAAACAACCCTAAGACGAGGCTGGTAAGACTTTTTTTTCATGAATAAACTTTAATGTTTCATGTAGCGTTACAGTAACACAGCATGCAGAAATGGAGAACATGAGTAAAAAGCTGAGTCTGACTTTGGTGGTCGACAAAAAGGTCAGCACAACATGAATCTGACTACGTTTATAGTGATACCAGATTTACAGTTAGTACTGTTATGCACTAACATAACCAAACATGACAGGAACAAAAGGTTTCATTTCTAAAAAGCATAAAATGTGGCATGAAATCACAAGATCATTGCCTTGACAAGCTATGCTATGTGTTCATAACAAGTCAGTCCAAATTTAAACAACCTTTGTTTGGCACCATCAATTGAAATGTATCATACATTATATACTTCATAGCTATTATGATTCACATGTAAACACAAGACTGATACACTTCACATGATGAGCAGATGCTCACATCTACTCCATACCTTCCACTGCTGTCTGAAGAAATGGAGGAGGAACGACAATTTCTCAGCCATTCACAAACAAAGAATATTGAAACATCACATTATCCTGGAAAATTACTGTATATTCTGTGTGTACCAAACTCCCTCAAGAAGCATATTATTGCATTCATGTCACAAAATGCCAGACTACAAACCTGACATGCACTAATCAAGAAAAATTAACATTCTTCCATGCAACAACATCTCAAGCATGTGTTGATAGCAGAAAGTGGGAGGGAGCACGGGGCGAGGGACAGTTCAGCAGCTGAAAACTATTTTGTAGACAAACACCTGACAGCTGTATGCCGTTTTAGTCCATTTGTCTGTTCTAACAAAACAAAAGCAGCAGCTTTTTCCCAGGAAATTTCAGGTCAGAAGAGAACGGAAGACAGTTCAGCTTGATGAGTGTGCATGGAGCTATGTTCCTTTACTCTGGAGCTGAGCTGTCACCCCATTGCACTACAAAAAGGGCTGCAAAAAACATTTGAGGTTTGCAACGTGAGATGAAGGTTGCAAGACCACTTTGATTTTTGACTGAGGCCACCAGAGATACTACTCTTACCCTGTTGCAATACACTTTCCCCACCACATTCTAATGTAAATGCATCAGTCAGCAAGCTCTATGCAAGCTCCAATAAGCAGACGACATTCTGTCTGCCACTACTCAGGAGCTTAAGCCATGGAGTAGAATTCAAAGTAAAAAAATGAAGACCAAGGGGGAGCCAACTCATACCCAGAGGCAAACTTTCAGCACAATTGTTATTTATCAAATGTCCAAATTGTCACTCCTTTTTGGCTGTGTTAGTATCTGATCTCTTGATTGCTAGTAAACCAGACACGAGCACTTAAATTTGTTCATGAGGCAGCTTGGTTTGTTCCAATAGTGGTAACCTTGTTCTGTCTCGTCTTTAGTTTTATCATACACCTAATGTATAAATATGGAAAATGTCTCACATTGTATAAAATGTATTTCTGTCTATTAGAAAATGTCACACATTTATCTATTTATCACATCTATGCTTTTTTTTAACCATTGATGAGTTTGATTTAGTTAATGAGTACATTTAAATCAAATCAAAAGATGGATTGGTTTAACTGATATACTGTTACACAAAGGTTTTAAAGAAAGCACTCTGCAACTGAATTTACAGTATATATTTCAAAATATTCTGGATTCCAATGTGTATTTGTCTTCGCTTGTTCACCAAATCTACATCAGGTAATGAAGACTTTATATTCTCAGATGAATCTTCACCAAGCTGGGTCATTTGTTTCATTGTATTTCATTGTTTCATTGTATAACCTGGTTAACAGTGCACCAGTGTGACAACCGTGTAGGAAACCACCACCTCAGGTGAATAAAGCAAATACACATAAATTCTGCATTGAATGATAAGTTCAGGGCAGAATAGTATTCCAGAAAGTTGGGTGAGCCAGGACAGGTACATGTTTACAAGCACTGCTGACCTAAGTAGAAATACCTCTGATGGCAATGCAAGTAATTCACAACCTCGTTCGTGTGAGTGAGTTCATCCATCCAGGACAGCCATCAAATGCACCTCAGGAGTTGCATAGCTGTCTGCACTGAGCCACATTCTGTTTGAAAGCGACAAAACCAGGAGAATAGTATCAGGACTAGTCAAGCGTTGCAAAAAGGAAGGGACGTTGAGATTTAAAAGCAAAGTGCCGGATAAGTGTCCTTCAAACTCACTGGCGTAACACACAAATAAATCAAGTAAACCTAACAAAATTGTGAGAATTTTACATATTGTGAGAATTTTACATATTGTGCCCCACTGCAATTCTGCCTGCATGAAAATGTCTTCTTGGCATTCATTTATGGTATGAAGCTGTGTTGTGAAATCCAATGTCTGACAGGAATCTTCAAGGATTTCATACAATAATGCAACATGTTTTCAGTTCAAGTCAGGCTTAAGAATTATTACCATAATTAGATTTGGCATAGTTTTCTGATGAAATCATGAGTTAAAGTGAATAAGAAATCTGGAAATTACTTTTTCCTTATACATTACGTAAAATTACACATTTGAATTGACAAGACCTGCCTGAATCATGTTGAATATCCAGCAAGGTGTGGGTGTTACCAGTTACAAATCTAGCTGCCTTTACACAACACGGCTCAAACATTCACTTTTGGCTGTACACCTGAATTTTTTTTTATGGTTGGCACACTATGCTGAAAACGAGCAACATCACAGCTAACCAAACAAAATAAAATTAAAATTAGCCCCTAGCATTGTGAATCTGAAAGTGCACTGCATGTGTTCTCTCTGCTGATGCGTGCCAACACTCACTGATGCATGCAAGCACATACACATGAACTCCTCTCTCTCTTTTTCAAAATCAAAGTATTTTCTTCACACTGAATGATTTTCAACTCCTGAAGATCCCTACTGCATTTTTTCTGTTCCATTTACACAGGTTTGGTTTCAGCAGTCTTAGGAGGGAGCAGGGCCAAAAAGTAGGTGGGAATACATTTCCAATGCATTAAACACACAGCGTCTACGTAGACAACATCTCCTCGGTGAAAATAACAGAGGGGTCACACATCCACGACCATCTTTTTATGAATATCCAATCCACCAACCACCTGCAGGTGACACAATAAAAATATCAACTTGTGCTTTTATAACTTCTATCACAATACATCAATAATTTATGTCAATTCAGTGGAATTGATGACAGAGTTGCATTTGGGGGAGAATCTTGTCTATCTAATCCCTCTACATTTTATCCTCAGGGAAAGTGTCTTGAATAATCTACCATTACACTGAGATTTAAGGAGATCTCCGAGCAGACACTTTCTGCACACAGATGAAGTAACATGAGAAATACAGCATAACTCATTAAAAAGTTGTGAACAGTTATCAGTGAGCTTATTTCTTTTTTCTAGATACATATTTGATGAATTGTTGATTAGTGGTGATGAGTCAGTGTTTTGAATGGGTGCAAAATGTGACACTAAGGAATAATGAAGCTGACATCTTACTGCACAGAACTCCTCAAAGGATATTCTCCCATCACCATCTTTGTCTGCATTGATGATGGTTTTGTCGACAATCTGCTGAAGCTGAGTGTCTTTAAGGTTATTGCCCACCATCATCTTCAGGACTTGAAAGAGTTCACCGTTGGATATGTAACCGTCTTTGTCCATGTCATAGATTCTGAAAGCAACTATCACACAACACATTTGGTCCTTTGTGTTTAAAACTGGTAGAAGCAAATTGACTCACTGAAATGTAATTTAACCTTACGTGTTCATGTTAATCAATCATACCTCACATCACAGGTTAATGCACATCTATTGCTAGTTGTTGCATCTGTTGGTTGTTTGCACCCCACCCCACAATGGCTACGTGATGAAAAAAGTGAAGCAGTGTGTACTTGCTAATGTGGACTTTTTTTCAGAGGAGCAGAGAGTACTCTACATTGAGTGTGTGTGTGTGTGTGTGTGTGTGTGTCTCTATATATACAGTATATGCAACAAGTAGCAGATGTGAATGCGGCTTTGAAGACAATCCCTATAGAAACCATCACTGATACCAACAAGCTGATTCACAGTGCAGCGACAGCAACCCTTGAGACACTTGGGGACAAGTTGAATCATAACGAGGGACATAACAGGCAATAACCGCCATGGAGGAGACGGCTAGAGGCCAAAATAAGGGCAACACGGAGAGAGGTCAGCCAGCTAGCAGAGCTGCAGAAAAAGAACATGTTGAATAAAAGGGTGCCAAAGAAATAAAGCAAGCTTTCTACATCTGAGGCTCTCGAAACTGCCAGAGACTAACAGCGCTGGCCATCTGGTTGAAGAGATAAACTAATGAGGCAGAGGCGAGGAGAATAAACAAGGTGTTCTGGTCTGATCCAGCCAAGGTGTACGCTCAGTGGCAGGGAAATACCAACAGGCCAGACCCACCAAGATCTGAGACGGAGAAATACTGGAAAGAAATATGGTAAAGACAGTCATCACACAACTCCAATGCCCAGTGGCTAGAAGATCTAAGATCTGACCACAGCAAGCAGCCAGAACAAGAACCAGCAACCATCTCAATGGCAGATATTCAAGACACAGTATCTAAGATGACGAGCTGGACAGCACCAGGCCCCATTATGATCCATACGTACTGTGCCAAACTCTTAATTTACCGATACCAATAACAGCCGATACAGATATGTGCGCCGGTAAACGCTTCAGGAGCGCATAGGCACTATATCGGTGTAACGCAAGCATTATTGTATTTTTATCGTTTTTTATTTTATCGGTTTTAAAGCAGTAAAATCCGATACCGATAATATCGGTGGGCCGATATTATCAGACATCTCTAATATATGTGTGTGTATATATACACACACATATATATATACATATACACACACACATACAGTATATATACATATACACACACACACACACACATATGTATACATATATATATATATATATATATATACATATATACATATATATATATGTATATATATACACATATATATGTATATATATACATATATACATATATCACCCCTCCTCAAAATTATTCATACCCTTATTCATACCCTTGCAAATTGTGATTTTTTATTTTGGTGATGAAATGACTGCATTACTTTGACTATAAATTATATGTGTCTAATGGGTGAAAGAATGACAATTCTCAATTCAAGAAATTCTTCTTTATTCATGGATTCCCGAAAAATGCCATGTTCAAAATTATTCATACCCTTAACAAAGTCTCAACAAAAATGTAACCAAATGTGTTAATCTTAGTCATGTGGTTATTCAAAGATGTTTTAAAATGTTAAACAACGTTAACATTGTAGAACAAATGTTAAACACTAAAAAAATAGCATCTTTTCAGAGGAGTATAAAAGCAGCTAAAGTGTTATAGTCATCCCCATTTTCTGGTCATCATGGTCAAGAAGAAGGAGCTCAGTGAGGACCAGTGTCAACGTCTTGTGCATGCCCACAGTGAAGGAAAGGGTTACAAGGCCATTTCAAAGGAGTACGCTGTCCCTGTGGCAACCGTCCAGAGCATCATCAAGAAGCACAAGAGGTTCTATACTGTTAAAAACCTCAGCGGCCGTGGCAGGAAGCGTAAGGTGTCCCCAACACTTGCCAGGAAAATCTGCCGAGAGGTCAACAACAACCCCCAGACCACAACCAAGGCCCTGATTGAAACACTTGACCTGGCAGGGATGAAGGTGTCACGGTCCACCATTGAGCGAGTGTTGCACAGAGGAGGTCTCCATGGACGCAGGCCTCGGAAGATGCCACTGCTCACTAAGAAACATGTGGAGGCTCGTCTGGCCTTTGCTAAAGGTCAGTTGAAGCAAGATTCAAGCTTTTGGTCAACAGTTCTGTGGTCTGATGAGACAAAGTTGGAGTTATTTGGCCATATGGATGCTCAATTTGTCTGGAGGAAGAAAGGAGAAGCACACAGACCGAAGAACACTGTGCCCACAGTCAAGTACAGTGGTGGAAGCATTATGCCGTGGGGATGCTTCCCTTCCAGTGGCACAGGGAACCTCGTCAAGGTCCAAGGAATCATGAAAAAGGATGATTATATCAGGATCCTTGACGAAAATGTGAAGGAATCTGCTCAGGACCTCCAGCTTGGTCACAACTGGACATACTAGCAGGGCAATGATCCTAAACACACCGCCAAGGTAGTGAAGAAATGGTTCAAGGACAATGATGTCCTAGAATGGCCAAGTCAGAGTCCGGACCTGAATCCCATCGAGAACTTATGGCATCACTTGAAGACCAGGGTGATGGCGAGGAAACCGACCAACCTGACCCAGCTTGAGGCTTTCGCAAAGGAAGAGTGGGCAAACATCCCACAGGAGACGTGCAGGAAGCTTGTGGACACAGACAAAAATTGTCCTGAAGCAGTCATAAAAAACAAAGGCTATGCTATCGACTATTAAGGAAAGACATTGGATCAGGGTGTGAGTAATTTTGAACATGGCTTTTTTTGAGAATCCATGATAAAGATCACCTGAAATGAAAAATTTCTTGAATGGAGTATTGTTGTCATTCTGTCACTTGTTGGTCACATGTAACTCCTAAACAAACTTGAAAAAATGCAGTCATTCCATCACAAAAATAAATAATCACAACAATTGGGGATTTATTCAAAATTGAGGGCACACCAAACCAGCATGGCTTCCACAGCATCCTGCAGCGACATGCCATCCCATCTGGTATACGTTTAGTTGGACAATCATTTATTTTTCGATAAGATAATGATCCCAAACACACCTCTAGGCTGTGAAAGGGCTATTTGGCCAAGAAGGAGGGTGATGGAATGCTGCAGCAGATGACTTGGCCTCCACATTCACCGGTCCTGAACCCAATTGAGATGGTTTGGGGTGAGCTGGACCACAGAGTGAAGGCAAAGGGGCCAACAAGTGCTGAACACCTCTTGTAGGTGTTGTGTGTAGATATACTGTATGATGTACAGTATATAGGCATATAGGCAGCTGGATAGTGCAGTGGTTAAGACCACTGACTGTGACGTGGGAGACATCGAATCCAAGTCAGGGCGAACATCCAGTAAGGGTCCTTAGGCAAGACACGCCTTAGACACGCCTACCTGCATGGCGCCCCTTGCGGGGTGTCAAGGGGTGCACTTTCACTTTGAGTGCCAAGGGTTCAATTATAGCAGAGTACCAACATCTTAACAGAGTAGAAATAATCATGGAGGCAATACTTACAACGTAATTTCTGCTCCTTGTCACCTTTGACACTAAACTGGGACACACCTTCGATGAATTCTACGGAAAGAGAGAAGTCTTGATCAAAAGTGTAATAAATTAAATCTAGAAACAGGGACCTCACGTCCCTGGATTTGGGCCATCCACATTGTTTACAAATTGGCCAGAGGGCTGTATGTTGCTTGGCTTGTGACTGAGACCAGCTCAAAATGTTCCCAGATATGCAGCTTGAGTGAGGGTTCATTGCATTTTCATGCATTTATTTTGAATCACAAAATAAACCTGGAAGTCATCTCCTGAATCAGTCACATTGCATGGCTGGCTGAAAAGACATCAATTATCGACACATACTATACATCAGCAACTCCTGCCTTGAAACCCGCTTCACTAAAATCTGTGGGGACATCACCAGTGTTTGCAGGTCGTTCAAAACAGATCAGAGTTTGGCTTACTTTCTTTGATATCGAAGTTGAAATATTGCCCTTCACACGGAGACATGTTGTCATGTTTTACTGATACAGTTGTGTGCTGTTGCTGCAAGGATGAGGAGATTATTTCTGATTTAGTTGCTGAAGACTTATCCTTTCCTTCTTCGATTTCATGTACTGTACAGTTCGATTGGATGTCCAAACAACTGTAAATCCTATTCTACTAAAAACAATCCACTCTGGAGTTAACACTCCATCAAGCATCTTTATCAACGAAAATGTTGATGACTGATGCTACAGTTTTAGTACACATTCCATGGTTTTCAGCTCATCACCACCTCATCTTTGCCAATTGAAAGCAGGGCATCAAGGAAATTAACACTTCATCATATTACAGGAAGTGCCTTTATGTCAGGACCCTTGAATTTAAGGAGAACCCATTTTGTATATTTTTTTCTCACACACACACACAAATTGAGAGGAGAACGACATGGTGTGCAGTATCAATAGTTATTGACTGAATGTTTATACTGCACTAGCACTTCTTGGGAATCTCACCTTTAAAGTCAACTTCTCCATTTCCATCTGTATCAAATATATCTATGACTCTCTGGACAAGAGGATTCTGTTGAAGCTCAGGCAAAGACATGAACTCTTCCACACTCAGAGAACCAGAGTTATCTAGATCGAGTTTCTTGAATCTTTTTCCTAGCCTCTTGATCTCATCAGCATCAACTGTAAAAGAGAGCAGAACACAGAGCAATGAGATGTGAAAATATACGTTTCAAGTGTTAACATAAAACAGGGTGTTGACTGAAAGTGGGGCCATGAATGTAGCAGGATCTCACCAGATTCCCACTCCATTAAAATGGGTCCCGCCATCCTATATACTTTTCATGCTGTATGTAAAAAGTAGGGCTCTCTGCATTAACTTGTGTCAAGAAATAACTAAATTAGATAACAAGAAATAACAAGAAATTAACTAATGTCAAGAAATGCCTTCTTTCACTTACACTTAAATAGACAAGGTTAGGCACATGCTGTCATTGAGGGATAGTGGAAAACTGGGTTGTGCTTTTGATACCTCCAGGCTGGATTACTGTAATTCTTTATTATCAGGTAGTATTATCAGGTAGTAACAAGAAGACACTGAAGCCTCTCCAGCTAGTTCAGAATGCTACATCACGTATATTGATATATTGACTTTCGCTTCCTAAAATCAGTCAGAGTAGAGTAGGGGGCAGGGTCTGAAACTTTCAGGCTCCCCTCCTGTGGAACCATCTTCCAATTTCAGTCTGTGGGGCGAACACTCTTGTCACTTTTAGGAGTAGGCTTGAGACTTTGCTTTTTGCAATAGACTGCCAGGGGATTTCTACCGATGAGCTTTCCCCACGTCTTCCTTCCTCTCCTCTTCCCCTCTCCCTCACCTACATCCATGCCTCATTACTAATTGGGCTCCCTCCCCGGAATCTTTGTCTTGTGCTTTATTAATCTGCAGACCGCAGCTTTATGCCACGTCACTGTCTCTTTCCCTCTCTCTTTCAACCCAACTGGTCAAGGCAGTTGGCCTTTCACCTGCAGCTGGCCTGCCTGAATTTTCTTCATATTAAAGGGGAGTTTTTCCACACCAATTCTGCTAATGGGGGATATGTTGGGTCTATGTGCGTTTCTTATACAATTCGAATGTTTAAATGTTGAGGAGCACTACCTGGTTCATCAATGACAGCACCTTGAGATAACCTCTGTTCTGATTTGGCCCTATACAAGTAAAATTGAAGTATATACAGTATAATTACTCACAGACGCATGCACATTTGCGCACACCATCACACACAAAGTACATCTTCATAGAATATCTTTAAAAAGTACATCTGTTTAGTGTATCTTTATAGAATAGTATATCTTAAAGAAACCGGTATATGTTTCTTCTTTCAGTCCCTCCCTTCATGGGTCACAACAGGGGATCATCGATCTCTACCTAGCCTACCTTTTTCTATCCAATCATCCGTTGAAACACCCACTGCCCTAATGTCTTTCTTGATGACATCCGTGAATCTTTTTTGTGGTCTTCCTTTTTCCTCCTTCCTGGCAGCCCCATCTCCAACATCGTTTGTCCAATATATGCACATGACCAGACCATCTCAATCTTGCCCCTCTCTATCCATTATCCATGGTAAAGGCATGAGACAAGTGGGAGAAAAACTGGAGTAGTGGAGGTCCATACTGGAGAGCAGAAGAATCGGATTTAGCTGGGGCAAGAACTGGTGCATGTGTATGAATGAAAATGAGGCATGTGGACATGTGAAGTTGCAAGGAGTAAAGATTTGAAATAATTTGGGTCAACCATTCAGACAAATGGACAGTGCACAAGAGAGGTGAAGAACAGAGTGCAAGCAGGGTGGCATGACTGGAGGTGAGTGTCAGAAGTGCTGTGAAATTGGGGAACAACAGCTAGACTGAGGGAGGGTTTGTAATCAGATTGTTTGAAATGGTATTGGAGGGTGAGAAAACGGCCTGAGGAATGGAGGGGACTTGCATTGGTGATTATCTTTAGGAACAAGTTGGTAACTTAAACAACAACGTGTCAACTTTGGTAACTTAAGAGGTATCAAACCGATGAGTCAGTGGTTATGATTGGTGAGCAGCAATATGGGTTTATTTCAAGAAAGTGTGACTTCTGAGAGTGGTGATGGAAAAGTACAGAGAGGATCAGAAGGAGTTGCACTGTGTGTTTGAGGACTAAGAGAAAGCATTTGATAAGGTACCAAGACAGGAACTGTGGTCATCAGAGAGATACTACAGGAAAAGGTAGTGCAGGACATCAATGAGGGTAAGAGGGCAGTGGTTACGTGTGCAGTTGGATCAGCCCTGAGCCCCTTCGTGGAGGCAATGGTGATGGACAAATTGACAGGTGATGTTGGGCAGCAGTCCCAAAGGACAATGGAGTTTGCAAACGATATTGTTATCTGTGGGGAGAGTGGGAGACTGGTGGAAGAGAATCTAGAGAGATAGAAGTTTGCACCTTAGAGCAGAGGAAAGACAAACAGCAGGAGCAAGACAGAGTACATGTGTATGAATGAGATAAAGGCTATAAGACTGATGAAGTTGCAATGGGTAGAGAGAGTGAGGAGGGAGGTCTTAAGATACCTTGGGTCAACCATTGAGAGTAATGGACTGGAGAGATGAAGAGTAGAATGCAAGCAGGTTGGAGGAAATTCTCGAGAGAGATGAAGATGCTGAGGTTTACATTGGGAGTTACCAGGTTGGATATGATTAGAAATATGATCATCAGAGGAAGAACGATTGTGAGACAATATTTGGATAAAGTCACAAGAGTAAGGTTAAGATGCTTTGGTCCAGTGCAAACCATCCTTGGATAGAAGATGTTGGAGATGGAGATGCCAGGTGGGAGGTAAAGAGGAGGACCACGTGGATGTACAGTAGTTAACATGAGGGCCATGGGTGTTTCAGTGAGTGATTGGATGGACAGAAATAGGTGGAGACTGATGACTCTCATTCCTCACAAACAGTGAATTAAACGCACCTCTTTGATGGATTAGACTAAGCTTCAGTTAAGCCCAAGAGTCACTCTAATATAGTACTCCCTCATGCATCAGCTTTGTTTAATCCGGACCAGGCCAAATCTATCACTGGAAAAAAATGCTGTCCATGTTGCTGGATGTTAAAACAGCTTGAACTGGCATTTTATGTCAGAGCCCTGTTTATGAGAGTAACCCTTCTTATACAGTATCTTTGGTGACTATGAACATATATCTACATGACAAAGGGAGGACCAGGCTTCTATTGAGAAGAAAAAAATATTTAGTTCTCAGTGTTTTTGACAGCAATACCATGTATCTTGTATCCATGTATACAGGGGAACAATTCTATTCTGCCACATGGTTGGCTGCGGTTCAATTGCTGCCCAATGCATAGTCTTTACGGTGAGGCATAGTTCAAGAGCAAGAGCTATCATCTTGACATTTCAGTGTCACAGGTTCAGTCTTTGACTCTGGCCAATACAGAACAATGACGAAGTGCCCTTGAACAATCCACTAGACCCATGACTGAGAATCCAAATGGATGAAAATAGAGACAAGTGATTACCATTGAGAATTAATTAACACAATTTGAACGAAAGAAAGTCCACTGTTCACACTGTCCAACACAGTCCAATCTACTACCAACCCAGGAGGAAGAAAGATTTAATACCTTCAGTCTAACTGCACACCTGCTCTGCAGATGAAGGTTAGAAGGTAGATGGGTGGGAAGATAGTGGAAAAAAACCCTTTCAGATACAGTTTCGGAGACTCTGCAGGAAAAAAAACACCTATTTGTGGTGTATGTCAGTGCCAAGTATTTAAGTTGTTTAAAACTACTTACAGTGTGAGCACATGTCCAAGGTGTAACTAGCTTCATTTCCCTACAATAGATGAGAGGAAATAATTAATGAAATTGGAACCACAATTGGACATATTATTGTTCCAGGATCAAGAACTGAAATTGTGCAAAGGAGTTTTTGAGGAGCAGGAGATTTTGAAAAACTGTGACGTTATCTGCTATTTCTACAGCTGCATACAGTGTTTCGGCAATAGTTTATTTCCTTCTACAGCAATGTGCCAACACAAACGCCAATTTATCGGTTCAGTTTCTAAAGAAAGTTCAGTTTGATTCTTTTTTTTGTTGATTCTACTGACAGCCAAACTTGGATGTAAGCGGAACACAACGTCCTCTCTTATTGCTGTTAGATGCCACTGATGAATTTGTTCGAAGAATAAAGAGAAGCCTTAAACACAGATATAAATCAGTGCTCTGTTTTTGATGTTTTTTTTATCCTGGTCACGTGGCACTAATATATTATGAATGAGAGCAACAGGATAATCTGTATTGTGCCAAAGAAGGAAATGAGGCCAACATACTACCTTGATCTGCCTTGTCTCATCTCTGCAGATCTGAGGGATGAAAACTGAAACACGTTAACCCTAACCCTTATGGTGCCCTTCTCTGAAGCAATAAAACTTCCAACAGAGTTCACATTTCCTCATCATCCCTGAGCAGAGAAGTGCTTTAATTTCTATGATTATGTGACTAAAACATAACCATGCTTCTTCTCCACTTGATTACCCTGACTTGCTCTTGCATGACGCGACAGTCTATGAGGTAATATTCCTTTTGCCTGTATGCCTGCTAGGCAGGAGCAAGACAGGAGACTGGGTATGAAACAATTTAACCAAAATGTACATTGGTATCACAAAGTCGCTGTTTTATGGTTTCCAAGACAAGTGCCTTTTCATTGTTTTTTCAAGTTTGTTATCAAGTTTTTTTCTAATCAATTTGCATAAAATGATTTTACAAGCTATGGCTGCAGTTTGTTTGTTCGTGCATTAATTGTTGTCGTGGCATCTGTGGCATGACATGTTTGTAATTCATTATTCAGGAAACAAGGAAATCTCTTGGTAATTACCAATGTTGCCAGGTGCACTACCATCATTGTATTTGGACAATAGATTGGCCAACTCAACAATGCCCCAAAAAGGTTGGACGTATGATAACATCATGGATATGTGGTAGTAAAAATGTATCACAATAGTAAGAATAATAGGGCAATTCAATTTCCCTCAATTCAATTTAACTCCATTTGTTTAGCGCCAAATCACGACAGAACTTATCTCAAGGCGCTTTCCAAGATGGAGCAGGTAGAGCCCCTCAACATTTTAACATTCAAGCGCTTAAAGATTTACACACAGAGACCCAACATGCCTTGACCAGTTAGGTTGAAGAGAGAGAGGCAGAGACAGGTATAAAGATGCATGGCAGTAATCAACAATAGTGACTAAATAGATAGAATTAAGCATTCATAAAGAATATGTAGATAGGTCTGGGCCTAAGCACAGCATGCCGATCAGGAGCAGGATTGCTGATCCAATTACTATTTCTAACTTTTATGTAAGTACTTAAAGAATAGGTTTTTTAATTTGTTTAGGACGTGTCTGAAAAGACAAAGCACACTCATCTTTCACTGTGCTTTTCCATTGGCATCCTCAAAGCAAAAAATGGCAGTTTATCTTCCTTGACATGAAGCCGCACTGCTGCTTGTTAATAGTTACCTCGTCTT
Organism: Carapus acus; assembly: GCA_900312935.1. Lineage (NCBI taxonomy): Eukaryota > Metazoa > Chordata > Actinopteri > Ophidiiformes > Carapidae > Carapus > Carapus acus. The sequence goes on along the minus strand of OMPJ01034499.1, from coordinate 3,901 downwards.
AACAGAGCCTCAACAACTGTCTCCCATATCTTCACAGCATTGCTGACATCTCCGATAAAACACAATCTCTGTATTCCTGCACTCCTCCTCCATTCCTCTCGGTTTGCAAGATTGTATTGAACACTCATTTTGTTTAACCGTATTTTTCAGCACAGTCAACTGCCGTCTGTGTTTTCACTGTTAAAATTCTTAATAGCTGCGCTCCCTTCCTTCTTATCAAGTCCCTGCACTTTCTGCTAAAAAAACGTAATCCCATCTGTACCTGCCTTGCTCATTCTCAACGTTCATTACCTCTTCAAAGAATCCCTTCCATTTTCTAAGCACATGCTGTTCATTGGTATCATATCCAAATTTGCAACACATATTGAATCTTAACACCTTTTCTCTCCGTGAAGCATATCCTTGCCAGTCCTTTTATCCTTCTTTACTGTCCAGTCTCTGATATACTTTACATACAGTACATGGACAAATTTGTTGGTACCTCTCTGTCAATGAGGAAGAAACCCAAAAAGCTCACTGAGATAATTTGCAACCGACAAAGGTGACGGCTGAATTTCATCGAGTCATTTTTTAAAGATTTTCATTCATTATTACTTCAGTAATAAAAAGTCTCTTGTTACTGAAGTGATGATTAAGGGTTTTTCTTCCATTAGCAGAGGGACAGCAAGAAATATATCCATATGTGCAGCACCATAGCGGTTTTAATTAGCCTACTCCTGGTATCCAAAACAAAAACTTGCTGCTCCATTCAGTTAAATCAGTGCTACATGTTGTACGTTAGATTTGTCATCAGACATACACACGTACCATACCACGAAAGTCCCACAACCAAAATTCGACGAGACGACCGGAATCTCTTACAATTTGTGAGAAACATTGCCCTCGCTTTTGACAACTTCTTTTGGCCATTTTATAATTGTTGCCCTCCGTTAGCCAGTTAGCAATGCAGCGGCTGAGTAAACGTGTCGTTGGACAGAGTTGAATCGCATCTGGCTTTGAGTTGGTGCGTCAACTCGTGGATTAAGCACCATAACGATCCTGGAACCAAGATACTACCCGTTATAGACCACAAAATGTTGCTAGCGAGCTGATGAGGCTTGATGTGGGGAGCAACGTAGCAACGTCTATGACTAGAGGAAGAGAGGCTGTAGGCACAACATGCGTTTTGGCATATACTATAGATAGGCATTTAAGTAAGTCTGTTCCTCACCATCGTTCTGTTCCTCTCTGATTTAGCGTGTGGGGGTAAGCAAATGAAATTTCTGCAGAAGGAGCGACAGCGTCGGTATGACAACAATTAATGCACGTCGTTCGCTGATTCATCCGATGATGCCTTTCCCCCACCGACCTGATGCCTGATTCACAGGCTGAGGCAGCTTCGTATGAGTTGAGGGGGAGGAGCAGGTACCACGAAGTGTCACGTTTGGAAAAATGGAGTGAGCACCAAAATGACACATCCTCGATCTCAATGAATGACATATTACAGTTGAGAATCTTAATTCATTACATGCGTCGTGAACAAAATAACAAAAAATTATAAGGGTTATTCAAAATTATACAACATAGGTCGGGATTTGGAATCATATTGAATATGAAACGGAAAAATAATCTTACAGGCTTATCCAACTTCAGAGAAAATTCCTCAAGACAAGTCAGAATGAGGCTCTGTAGTGTCCCTGTTGCCTCCATGTGTCTTTATGACCTTTCTACAAGGGCTGGGCATGCCCCTCATGTGGCAGCAGATGTTCTCCACTGGGTTTTCCTCCTAGACCTGGATTTAAGCATCAGGCGACTCCTGGACAGTCTATGGTGCAACATGGCATTGGTGGATGAATGAGACGTGATGTCTGAGATGTGCCCAATTAGATCCAGGTCTGGAGAATGGGCAGACCAGTCCACAGTGTCAGTAGCTTCATTATGCAGGAACTGCTGACACACTTCAGCCACGTGAGGCCTGACATTGTCAAGTCAAGTCAATTCTATTTGTATAGTGCCAAGTCATAACAGAAGTTATTTCATTGCGCTTGCCAAGATGGAGCCAGTAGAACTCCTCAACATGGTAGACATTGTCATACATCGATAGGAATCAATTGCCAACTGCACCATCTTGTGGTCTTGAAATGGGTTTGAGGATCTCCCAGTACCTAATGGTAGTCAGGGCACCACTGGCTAGCACATGGAGGGCAGTGCAGCCCTCAAAAGAAATGTCTCCTCACACAATAAATGACCCATCACCAAACCAGTCCTGCTGGAGGATGTTGCAGGCAGCAGAACGTTCTCCACATTGTCTCCAGATTTTGTCTCGTCTGACACATATGCTCACTGTGAACCTACTCTCATCTGTTAAGAGCACAGGGTACCAATGACAAATATGCCAATCTTAGTGCTCTCTGGCAAATGACAATTGCCCAGCATGGTGTTGGGCCCAAGTTGTGAATGTTGGGCCCTTATACCACCTTCACAGTGTCTATTTCTGTCAGTTTGATTTGGGACATGCATATTAGTTTGATTAGAGACATGCATATTAGTGTCCTGCTGGAGGTCATTTTGCTGGGTTCTTGCAGTGCTCCTCCTGCAAAAAGGTGAAAATAGCAGTGGGGCTGCTGGGTTGTTGCCCTCCCACAGCCCCCTCAGCATCTCCTGGAGTACAGGTCTGTCTCCTGGTATGTCCTCCATGCTCTGGACACAGTCCTGAAACACACAGCAAATCTTCTTTCCACACCACCTCATTCTACCTCTGCCGGTGAAAGCACTGACAAAATGCAAGAGTGACCAGAACATAAGCCAGAGAGGACGACGACAGAGAAATAGTTTGCGGCCACAAAGCACAAAAGCAAGCGTGCTGTTGGTTGAATGTTGTACCTAAGTGATGTTAATGCCAGCGCAGATGATGTTCAGTATGCAATTGCCTGCAAAACCTGATGGTGGTGGCGATATCTGCCATTTATTCTAATACAGGAGCTGGACATCATACACCTACTGAACCAAAAACGTGAAATGGTGATGCCACCTTAAAATGGTTGGCCCAGGTGATCTTACACTCAAAAAAATATTTCAAGGCGCCTGTAAATGTAACAGTTATAAAAAGGTATTCTTACATAAAAAAAAAAATGAAAATCATCTTGACGTGTATTTGGGTCGACCATTTTGAAATTAATAAGTAAAATAAAAGTTAATATTTGTGTCTCTTTCATAGAAATAAATGATAACTTGACCAACAGATTAAATTGTTTAAATATGTGATTGTTTTTGTATGTTTCAACAATATATTTGAGAATAAACTATGAGAGGTAATCATTTTGAAGAAGAGAAATTATCAGAAGAATTATCTGACGCGGCATTAGTACTTGTGATTTATCCCTTGTTGCTTCTGCCCATCAGCTCGAGGTTAGCCTAGCTTTGCAGGCAACGTTAACTCGTTAACGGCGTCGTTTTACAACGATGGCGTGCGTCGACTGTTCCGCAGTGGCAGACAGGGTGTCTCTATTAGAGAGACGTGTCCGTGAGTTAGAGCAGGTTTTGTCTAGGGTTACATTAGATATGACGGGCACTTGAGATAGCCAGTCCCGGGCCTGACAGCATGTAACCTTGTCGGCAGATGGGGCGGAGTTCATTCCTGTTCGCCGGTGCGGGAAGTCCAGCCTGCCTCTCTCGCTCCTGTGAGCGGGGTGAAACGACGATGAAGCTTCCCCACCTGGCTATACTTACGCCCATGTAGCCCGCGCTAATAGCAGACCTGCAAACTGGTCAGAGAAAAAAAGGTGACAGTGTAATGGGGCCCCCCAAGAAAATTTTTTGTGATTTAAATATGTTAAGTACGCAATTCTGAGCGTTTTGATAGTAGGATTTCTGGAGGTATATAGTATGTCTATAGTACAGGAATATCCATAGTATACTATAG